>SZWC01040829.1:0-11598 GCA_023375785.1 Penium margaritaceum
CCCCCCCCCCACAGCCTGGACCTTCCCACATTGTCTTGAACTGCTTTGAAGCCGTCCTTCAGCTCCAGCAAAAGCTGGTCGGTCGTGTCCAGCAGCGCCTTGTTCTTCTGCTTCTTCTCCGGGGTTCCAGCCTTCACCAGCCACGCATGGATCTTCGCGAGCAGCAAGCTGAAGAAGGGGAGCACGAGGCCGATGGTGGGGTACGCCTGGCCGCTGGGACCGCCAACACGAGGCCCATCAGCTCCCAACCAGCCTCCGACGGCAGCAGCTGCGGCGCCTTCACCTTCACCCAGATGTCTAGCGGCTCCTTGAGGTGCACCACCCTGTGGCACATGTCGAGGGTGGAGTTCCATCGCGTTGGGGTGTCAGCATGCAGAGACAGGTACATGACGCCGCACTCGGCCGCCGTTGCCACGAGGCTCTCCTCACACTTGGCGGACTTCACAACAAAGTTGACGATGTCACGCGCTGTTGCAAGGTGTACCCGCAGGTTGTCACTCTTCAACAGATCCTGCCTAGCAATGTTCATGCTGTGTCCCATGCAGCGAATGTGGCCGTTTTTGCAGAAGGTGGGGTGGTTCATGAGGATGTAGCTGTCAACCACGGAGTCGTTGACAGTGTCGTTGTCAACATTCAGTGCATACAACTTCTCCCACAGCCCCCAGTCCCTGACCACCCCACTGAACAGGCCGTACACATTATCGGCCGTGGCTGTATCGGACACGTGAGGAAATGCCAGGGCCACACACTGCATTTGCCATGCCTCAATCCAGTTGACAGTGACGCCTAGGTACTTCACGTTGGCGTCCGACTGCCACCCGTCCGTTGTGAACGACACACCGGAGTGCACCGACTGAAACATTTTTGCAAGGCGTTGACGGAAAGCATCAGCATCTAGCCGAATCTGCTTGCTGAGAGTGAGGCAGCCAGACAGCACGGCGAAGGGGTTGCAGTGCAGAAATGCACGCTTTAGCCACAGCGACTCGATGGACGCAAAGCTGATCATCTTGTCCACCACATGCTTCCACACACACATCTGGAAATATTTTTTGTTGAATGCCACTCCCACACCCGACACTCCCCTTGCCAGCAGCGAGTTGGAGCCGTCAATCGTGGCTGCAGTTTCAGCGGCACCAATCGTTGCAGCCAGCAGCTTCTGCGTCGCCTCCAAGGACTTCAGCTCCTTCCACTTGGCCTTGTGCATCTTGCGGAGATGCTTCCACATCCCCGACGTCTGTCCGTCGTCGAACGAGTACGTCCACTTAGTCCCCCCACTGGGATGACATAGGTTGCAGCGCGCGCGGTGTTCCCCTTCGATGAAGACCACTGTGAAAACCTGCCACACTACAACGGGATTCTGCTTCTGCTTGCGTCGGTCTGGCTTAACCACAGGACTAACACCGGAGGTAGCGCCAGTGGCAGCTGCTGTGGACGCTTCAGCGCCAACGGGAATATCAGCGGGTGCGGTAGCGGCAGTGGCTGCGGGTGCTGCCGGCATCAAAGCTCCACTGCCCAGGCCAATCGTCTGCGACGCCATGGCGACGTGCCTGAGAGGCGAGCTCTCTCGCTGCCGGCAGCGAGAGAGAGCCGACGAGCTCTCTCGCTCTCGGCAGCGAGAGTAAGGGTGCACACCAGATCCATGGATCCGAGGTTCGGATCCGAGGTTCCGGATCCGGATCCGGACCCGAGGATCCGGATCCATGTGACCAGATCCGATCCGAGATCCGAGGGTCTGGCATGTTGTCCTTATGGATATGTAAAATGCATGCTTTCCTTCTATTCAGAGCCATTTAATATGACATATGCATGGTGTNCCATTTAACATTTGTGTGAAGTCAACCCTGTTTAGCAGTGTCATTTTGGATAAAACCATGTATTAAACCATGTTACGTAGTCCAAAAACGATTGCACATCTATTGGATCCGACCTGGATCCGAGGATCAGATCCGAGGTTCCATGGATCCGCGGATCCGGGATCCGGATCCGAGGTTCCGGATCTGCAGGCAGGAACCGATCCGAGGTTCCGGTTCTATCGTGAGAACCGAGGATCTGACCCGGTGTGCACCCTTAAGCGAGAGAGCCAAGGCACAGCAAGAGCTCTCTCTCACTGTCGGCAGCGAGTGAGAGACGTCGCTGCTCTCGCTGTCGGTAGCGAGTGAGATACGTTACCGCTCTCGCTGTCGGCAGCGAGAGAGACAAGGCACATTGAGAGCTCTATCTTGCTGTCGGCAGCGAGTGAGAGACTCGTCGCCGCTCTCGCTGTCGGCAGCGAGAGAGGCAACGGGCTTTCTTAAGGTAGGGTCGAGGTGAGAGAAATGACCTCGGAGTGGTCGACCCGGACCTCCAATATTTTTGAGTCCCCCCCCATCCCACCCCCCCCCCTGGGCTCGCGATGCGGTCTCGCGAGTGCCCCCACGGAAGGGGGTCCGAGTCCGAGACGATTCGCAATAACAGAAACCGAATCGTGAGTCCGAGTCCGGTCTCGGACTCGCAAGTCTGTCTCGCGATCCCAAAAAAAGGGTATCAGGATTAGCGCAAATAGGGTGCAAGTAGGGCGCAAGTAGGGCACAAGTAGGGCGCAAATAGGGCGCAAGAAGGGCGCAAGTAGGGCACAAATAGGGCGCAAGTAGGGCGCAAGTAGGGCACAAGTAGGGCGCAAGTAGGGCGCAAGTAGGGCGCAAGTATGGCGCAAGAAGGGCGCAAGGAGGGCGCAAGTAGGGCGCAGGTAGGGCACAAGTGGGGTGCAGGTATGGCATAAGTAGGGTGCAAGTAGGGCGCAAGTAGGGTGCAAGTAGGGCGCAAATAGGGCGCAAATAGGGCGCAAGTAGGGCGGAAGTAGGGTGCAAGTAGGGCGCAAGTAGGGCGCAAATAGGGCACAAGAAGGGCACAAGGAGGGCGCAAGTAGGGCGCAAGTAGGGCGCAACTAGGGCACAAGTAGGGCGCAAGTAGGGCGCAAGTACGGTGCACGTAGGGCATAAGTAGGGCGCAAGTAGGGCGCAAGTAGGGCGCAAGCAGGGCGCAAGTAGGGCGCAAGTAGGGCGCAAGTATGGCGCAAGAAGGGCGCAAGGAGGGCGCAAGTAGGGCGCAGGTAGGGCACAAGTGGGGTGCAGGTATGGCATAAGTAGGGTGCAAGTAGGGCGCAAGTAGGGTGCAAGTAGGGCGCAAATAGGGCGCAAATAGGGCGCAAGTAGGGCGGAAGTAGGGTGCAAGTAGGGCGCAAGTAGGGCGCAAATAGGGCACAAGAAGGGCACAAGGAGGGCGCAAGTAGGGCGCAAGTAGGGCGCAACTAGGGCACAAGTAGGGCGCAAGTAGGGCGCAAGTACGGTGCACGTAGGGCATAAGTAGGGCGCAAGTAGGGCGCAAGTAGGGCGCAAGCAGGGCGCAAGTAGGGCGCAAGTAGGGCGCAAGTATGGCGCAAGAAGGGCGCAAGGAGGGCGCAAGTAGGGCGCAGGTAGGGCACAAGTGGGGTGCAGGTATGGCATAAGTAGGGTGCAAGTAGGGCGCAAGTAGGGTGCAAGTAGGGCGCAAATAGGGCGCAAATAGGGCGCAAGTAGGGCGGAAGTAGGGTGCAAGTAGGGCGCAAGTAGGGCGCAAATAGGGCACAAGAAGGGCACAAGGAGGGCGCAAGTAGGGCGCAAGTAGGGCGCAACTAGGGCACAAGTAGGGCGCAAGTAGGGCGCAAGTACGGTGCACGTAGGGCATAAGTAGGGCGCAAGTAGGGCGCAAGTAGGGCGCAAGCAGGGCGCAAGTAGGGCGCAAGTAGGGCGCAAGTATGGCGCAAGAAGGGCGCAAGGAGGGCGCAAGTAGGGCGCAGGTAGGGCACAAGTGGGGTGCAGGTATGGCATAAGTAGGGTGCAAGTAGGGCGCAAGTAGGGTGCAAGTAGGGCGCAAATAGGGCGCAAATAGGGCGCAAGTAGGGCGGAAGTAGGGTGCAAGTAGGGCGCAAGTAGGGCGCAAATAGGGCACAAGAAGGGCACAAGGAGGGCGCAAGTAGGGCGCAAGTAGGGCGCAACTAGGGCACAAGTAGGGCGCAAGTAGGGCGCAAGTACGGTGCACGTAGGGCATAAGTAGGGCGCAAGTAGGGCGCAAGTAGGGCGCAAGCAGGGCGCAAGTAGGGCGCAAGTAGGGCGCAAGTATGGCGCAAGAAGGGCGCAAGGAGGGCGCAAGTAGGGCGCAGGTAGGGCACAAGTGGGGTGCAGGTATGGCATAAGTAGGGTGCAAGTAGGGCGCAAGTAGGGTGCAAGTAGGGCGCAAATAGGGCGCAAATAGGGCGCAAGTAGGGCGGAAGTAGGGTGCAAGTAGGGCGCAAGTAGGGCGCAAATAGGGCACAAGAAGGGCACAAGGAGGGCGCAAGTAGGGCGCAAGTAGGGCGCAACTAGGGCACAAGTAGGGCGCAAGTAGGGCGCAAGTACGGTGCACGTAGGGCATAAGTAGGGCGCAAGTAGGGCGCAAGTAGGGCGCAAGCAGGGCGCAAGTAGGGCGCAAGTAGGGCGCAAGTATGGCGCAAGAAGGGCGCAAGGAGGGCGCAAGTAGGGCGCAGGTAGGGCACAAGTGGGGTGCAGGTATGGCATAAGTAGGGTGCAAGTAGGGCGCAAGTAGGGTGCAAGTAGGGCGCAAATAGGGCGCAAATAGGGCGCAAGTAGGGCGGAAGTAGGGTGCAAGTAGGGCGCAAGTAGGGCGCAAATAGGGCACAAGAAGGGCACAAGGAGGGCGCAAGTAGGGCGCAAGTAGGGCGCAACTAGGGCACAAGTAGGGCGCAAGTAGGGCGCAAGTACGGTGCACGTAGGGCATAAGTAGGGCGCAAGTAGGGCGCAAGTAGGGCGCAAGCAGGGCGCAAGTAGGGCGCAAGTAGGGCGCAAGTATGGCGCAAGAAGGGCGCAAGGAGGGCGCAAGTAGGGCGCAGGTAGGGCACAAGTGGGGTGCAGGTATGGCATAAGTAGGGTGCAAGTAGGGCGCAAGTAGGGTGCAAGTAGGGCGCAAATAGGGCGCAAATAGGGCGCAAGTAGGGCGGAAGTAGGGTGCAAGTAGGGCGCAAGTAGGGCGCAAATAGGGCACAAGAAGGGCACAAGGAGGGCGCAAGTAGGGCGCAAGTAGGGCGCAACTAGGGCACAAGTAGGGCGCAAGTAGGGCGCAAGTACGGTGCACGTAGGGCATAAGTAGGGCGCAAGTAGGGCGCAAGTAGGGCGCAAGCAGGGCGCAAGTAGGGCGCAAGTAGGGCGCAAGTATGGCGCAAGAAGGGCGCAAGGAGGGCGCAAGTAGGGCGCAGGTAGGGCACAAGTGGGGTGCAGGTATGGCATAAGTAGGGTGCAAGTAGGGCGCAAGTAGGGTGCAAGTAGGGCGCAAATAGGGCGCAAATAGGGCGCAAGTAGGGCGGAAGTAGGGTGCAAGTAGGGCGCAAGTAGGGCGCAAATAGGGCACAAGAAGGGCACAAGGAGGGCGCAAGTAGGGCGCAAGTAGGGCGCAACTAGGGCACAAGTAGGGCGCAAGTAGGGCGCAAGTACGGTGCACGTAGGGCATAAGTAGGGCGCAAGTAGGGCGCAAGTAGGGCGCAAGCAGGGCGCAAGTAGGGCGCAAGTAGGGCGCAAGTATGGCGCAAGAAGGGCGCAAGGAGGGCGCAAGTAGGGCGCAGGTAGGGCACAAGTGGGGTGCAGGTATGGCATAAGTAGGGTGCAAGTAGGGCGCAAGTAGGGTGCAAGTAGGGCGCAAATAGGGCGCAAATAGGGCGCAAGTAGGGCGAAAGTAGGGTGCAAGTAGGGCGCAAGTATGGTGCAAGTAGGGGCTAAGTAGGACGCAAGTAGGGCGCAAGTAGAGCTGAAGTAGGGCGGAAGGAGGACGCAGGTAGGGTGTAAGTAGGCCGTAAGTAGGGCGTAAGTAGGGCGCAATTAGGGCGCTAGTAGGGGGCAAGTAATGCACAAGTAGGGCGCAAGTAGGGCGCAAATGGGGCGCAAGTATGGCACAAGTAGGGCGCAAGTAGGACACAAGTAGGGCGCAAGTAGGGTGCAAGTAGGGCGCCGGGGTTGGGTGATCGATGTCGGCACGGACTTGCAGCAAGGTGGAAGTAGGGCGGAAGTAGGGCACAAGTAGGGCGCAAGTAGGGCGCAAGTAGGGTTGAAGTAAGGTGGAAGTAGGGCGCAAGTAGGGTGTAAGTAGGCTGCAATTAGGGCGTATGTATGGCACAAGTAGGGCGCAAGTAGGGCGTAAGTAGGGCGTAAGTAGGGCGTAAGTAGGGCGTAAGTAGGGCGTAAGTAGGGCGTAAGTAGGGCGTAAGTAGGGCGTAAGTAGGGCGTAAGTAGGGCGTAAGTAGGGCGTAAGTAGGGCGTAAGTAGGGCGTAAGTAGGGCGTAAGTAGGGCGTAAGTAGGGCGTAAGTAGGGCGTAAGTAGGGCGTAAGTAGGGCGTAAGTAGGGCGTAAGTAGGGCGTAAGTAGGGCGTAAGTAGGGCGTAAGTAGGGCGTAAGTAGGGCGTAAGTAGGGCGTAAGTAGGGCGTAAGTAGGGCGTAAGTAGGGCGTAAGTAGGGCGTAAGTAGGGCGTAAGTAGGGCGTAAGTAGGGCGTAAGTAGGGCGTAAGTAGGGCGTAAGTAGGGCGTAAGTAGGGCGTAAGTAGGGCGTAAGTAGGGCGTAAGTAGGGCGTAAGTAGGGCGTAAGTAGGGCGTAAGTAGGGCGTAAGTAGGGCGTAAGTAGGGCGTAAGTAGGGCGTAAGTAGGGCGTAAGTAGGGCGTAAGTAGGGCGTAAGTAGGGCGTAAGTAGGGCGTAAGTAGGGCGTAAGTAGGGCGTAAGTAGGGCGTAAGTAGGGCGTAAGTAGGGCGTAAGTAGGGCGTAAGTAGGGCGTAAGTAGGGCGTAAGTAGGGCGTAAGTAGGGCGTAAGTAGGGCGTAAGTAGGGCGTAAGTAGGGCGTAAGTAGGGCGTAAGTAGGGCGTAAGTAGGGCGTAAGTAGGGCGTAAGTAGGGCGTAAGTAGGGCGTAAGTAGGGCGTAAGTAGGGCGTAAGTAGGGCGTAAGTAGGGCGTAAGTAGGGCGTAAGTAGGGCGTAAGTAGGGCGTAAGTAGGGCGTAAGTAGGGCGTAAGTAGGGCGTAAGTAGGGCGTAAGTAGGGCGTAAGTAGGGCGTAAGTAGGGCGTAAGTAGGGCGTAAGTAGGGCGTAAGTAGGGCGTAAGTAGGGCGTAAGTAGGGCGTAAGTAGGGCGTAAGTAGGGCGTAAGTAGGGCGTAAGTAGGGCGTAAGTAGGGCGTAAGTAGGGCGTAAGTAGGGCGTAAGTAGGGCGTAAGTAGGGCGTAAGTAGGGCGTAAGTAGGGCGTAAGTAGGGCGTAAGTAGGGCGTAAGTAGGGCGTAAGTAGGGCGTAAGTAGGGCGTAAGTAGGGCGTAAGTAGGGCGTAAGTAGGGCGTAAGTAGGGCGTAAGTAGGGCGTAAGTAGGGCGTAAGTAGGGCGTAAGTAGGGCGTAAGTAGGGCGTAAGTAGGGCGTAAGTAGGGCGTAAGTAGGGCGTAAGTAGGGCGTAAGTAGGGCGTAAGTAGGGCGTAAGTAGGGCGTAAGTAGGGCGTAAGTAGGGCGTAAGTAGGGCGTAAGTAGGGCGTAAGTAGGGCGTAAGTAGGGCGTAAGTAGGGCGTAAGTAGGGCGTAAGTAGGGCGTAAGTAGGGCGTAAGTAGGGCGTAAGTAGGGCGTAAGTAGGGCGTAAGTAGGGCGTAAGTAGGGCGTAAGTAGGGCGTAAGTAGGGCGTAAGTAGGGCGTAAGTAGGGCGTAAGTAGGGCGTAAGTAGGGCGTAAGTAGGGCGTAAGTAGGGCGTAAGTAGGGCGTAAGTAGGGCGTAAGTAGGGCGTAAGTAGGGCGTAAGTAGGGCGTAAGTAGGGCGTAAGTAGGGCGTAAGTAGGGCGTAAGTAGGGCGTAAGTAGGGCGTAAGTAGGGCGTAAGTAGGGCGTAAGTAGGGCGTAAGTAGGGCGTAAGTAGGGCGTAAGTAGGGCGTAAGTAGGGCGTAAGTAGGGCGTAAGTAGGGCGTAAGTAGGGCGTAAGTAGGGCGTAAGTAGGGCGTAAGTAGGGCGTAAGTAGGGCGTAAGTAGGGCGTAAGTAGGGCGTAAGTAGGGCGTAAGTAGGGCGTAAGTAGGGCGTAAGTAGGGCGTAAGTAGGGCGTAAGTAGGGCGTAAGTAGGGCGTAAGTAGGGCGTAAGTAGGGCGTAAGTAGGGCGTAAGTAGGGCGTAAGTAGGGCGTAAGTAGGGCGTAAGTAGGGCGTAAGTAGGGCGTAAGTAGGGCGTAAGTAGGGCGTAAGTAGGGCGTAAGTAGGGCGTAAGTAGGGCGTAAGTAGGGCGTAAGTAGGGCGTAAGTAGGGCGTAAGTAGGGCGTAAGTAGGGCGTAAGTAGGGCGTAAGTAGGGCGTAAGTAGGGCGTAAGTAGGGCGTAAGTAGGGCGTAAGTAGGGCGTAAGTAGGGCGTAAGTAGGGCGTAAGTAGGGCGTAAGTAGGGCGTAAGTAGGGCGTAAGTAGGGCGTAAGTAGGGCGTAAGTAGGGCGTAAGTAGGGCGTAAGTAGGGCGTAAGTAGGGCGTAAGTAGGGCGTAAGTAGGGCGTAAGTAGGGCGTAAGTAGGGCGTAAGTAGGGCGTAAGTAGGGCGTAAGTAGGGCGTAAGTAGGGCGTAAGTAGGGCGTAAGTAGGGCGTAAGTAGGGCGTAAGTAGGGCGTAAGTAGGGCGTAAGTAGGGCGTAAGTAGGGCGTAAGTAGGGCGTAAGTAGGGCGTAAGTAGGGCGTAAGTAGGGCGTAAGTAGGGCGTAAGTAGGGCGTAAGTAGGGCGTAAGTAGGGCGTAAGTAGGGCGTAAGTAGGGCGTAAGTAGGGCGTAAGTAGGGCGTAAGTAGGGCGTAAGTAGGGCGTAAGTAGGGCGTAAGTAGGGCGTAAGTAGGGCGTAAGTAGGGCGTAAGTAGGGCGTAAGTAGGGCGTAAGTAGGGCGTAAGTAGGGCGTAAGTAGGGCGTAAGTAGGGCGTAAGTAGGGCGTAAGTAGGGCGTAAGTAGGGCGTAAGTAGGGCGTAAGTAGGGCGTAAGTAGGGCGTAAGTAGGGCGTAAGTAGGGCGTAAGTAGGGCGTAAGTAGGGCGTAAGTAGGGCGTAAGTAGGGCGTAAGTAGGGCGTAAGTAGGGCGTAAGTAGGGCGTAAGTAGGGCGTAAGTAGGGCGTAAGTAGGGCGTAAGTAGGGCGTAAGTAGGGCGTAAGTAGGGCGTAAGTAGGGCGTAAGTAGGGCGTAAGTAGGGCGTAAGTAGGGCGTAAGTAGGGCGTAAGTAGGGCGTAAGTAGGGCGTAAGTAGGGCGTAAGTAGGGCGTAAGTAGGGCGTAAGTAGGGCGTAAGTAGGGCGTAAGTAGGGCGTAAGTAGGGCGTAAGTAGGGCGTAAGTAGGGCGTAAGTAGGGCGTAAGTAGGGCGTAAGTAGGGCGTAAGTAGGGCGTAAGTAGGGCGTAAGTAGGGCGTAAGTAGGGCGTAAGTAGGGCGTAAGTAGGGCGTAAGTAGGGCGTAAGTAGGGCGTAAGTAGGGCGTAAGTAGGGCGTAAGTAGGGCGTAAGTAGGGCGTAAGTAGGGCGTAAGTAGGGCGTAAGTAGGGCGTAAGTAGGGCGTAAGTAGGGCGTAAGTAGGGCGTAAGTAGGGCGTAAGTAGGGCGTAAGTAGGGCGTAAGTAGGGCGTAAGTAGGGCGTAAGTAGGGCGTAAGTAGGGCGTAAGTAGGGCGTAAGTAGGGCGTAAGTAGGGCGTAAGTAGGGCGTAAGTAGGGCGTAAGTAGGGCGTAAGTAGGGCGTAAGTAGGGCGTAAGTAGGGCGTAAGTAGGGCGTAAGTAGGGCGTAAGTAGGGCGTAAGTAGGGCGTAAGTAGGGCGTAAGTAGGGCGTAAGTAGGGCGTAAGTAGGGCGTAAGTAGGGCGTAAGTAGGGCGTAAGTAGGGCGTAAGTAGGGCGTAAGTAGGGCGTAAGTAGGGCGTAAGTAGGGCGTAAGTAGGGCGTAAGTAGGGCGTAAGTAGGGCGTAAGTAGGGCGTAAGTAGGGCGTAAGTAGGGCGTAAGTAGGGCGTAAGTAGGGCGTAAGTAGGGCGTAAGTAGGGCGTAAGTAGGGCGTAAGTAGGGCGTAAGTAGGGCGTAAGTAGGGCGTAAGTAGGGCGTAAGTAGGGCGTAAGTAGGGCGTAAGTAGGGCGTAAGTAGGGCGTAAGTAGGGCGTAAGTAGGGCGTAAGTAGGGCGTAAGTAGGGCGTAAGTAGGGCGTAAGTAGGGCGTAAGTAGGGCGTAAGTAGGGCGTAAGTAGGGCGTAAGTAGGGCGTAAGTAGGGCGTAAGTAGGGCGTAAGTAGGGCGTAAGTAGGGCGTAAGTAGGGCGTAAGTAGGGCGTAAGTAGGGCGTAAGTAGGGCGTAAGTAGGGCGTAAGTAGGGCGTAAGTAGGGCGTAAGTAGGGCGTAAGTAGGGCGTAAGTAGGGCGTAAGTAGGGCGTAAGTAGGGCGTAAGTAGGGCGTAAGTAGGGCGTAAGTAGGGCGTAAGTAGGGCGTAAGTAGGGCGTAAGTAGGGCGTAAGTAGGGCGTAAGTAGGGCGTAAGTAGGGCGTAAGTAGGGCGTAAGTAGGGCGTAAGTAGGGCGTAAGTAGGGCGTAAGTAGGGCGTAAGTAGGGCGTAAGTAGGGCGTAAGTAGGGCGTAAGTAGGGCGTAAGTAGGGCGTAAGTAGGGCGTAAGTAGGGCGTAAGTAGGGCGTAAGTAGGGCGTAAGTAGGGCGTAAGTAGGGCGTAAGTAGGGCGTAAGTAGGGCGTAAGTAGGGCGTAAGTAGGGCGTAAGTAGGGCGTAAGTAGGGCGTAAGTAGGGCGTAAGTAGGGCGTAAGTAGGGCGTAAGTAGGGCGTAAGTAGGGCGTAAGTAGGGCGTAAGTAGGGCGTAAGTAGGGCGTAAGTAGGGCGTAAGTAGGGCGTAAGTAGGGCGTAAGTAGGGCGTAAGTAGGGCGTAAGTAGGGCGTAAGTAGGGCGTAAGTAGGGCGTAAGTAGGGCGTAAGTAGGGCGTAAGTAGGGCGTAAGTAGGGCGTAAGTAGGGCGTAAGTAGGGCGTAAGTAGGGCGTAAGTAGGGCGTAAGTAGGGCGTAAGTAGGGCGTAAGTAGGGCGTAAGTAGGGTGCAAGTAGGGCGCTAGTAGGGCGCAAGTAGGACACAAGTAGGGTGCAAGTAGGGTGCAAGTAGGGCGCTAGTAGGGTGCAAGTAGGACGCAAGTAGCGCGCAAGTAGGGCAGAAGTAGGGCGCAGGTAGGGCACAAGTAGGGCGCAAGTAGGACGCAAGTAGAGCGCACGTAGGATGCAAGTAGGGCGCAAGTAGGGCAAAAGTAGAGTGGAAGTAGGGCGCAAGTAAGGCACAACTAGGGCGCAAGTAGGGCGCAAGGAGGGCGCAAGTAGGACGTAAATAGGACGCAAGTACGGCGCAAGTAGGATGCATGCAGGGCGCAAGTAGGGTGCAAGTAGAACGCAAGAAGTGCGCAAATAGGGCGCAAAAAGGGCGCAAGTAGGGCGCAAGTAGGGCACAAGTTGGGTACGAGTAGGGCGCAAGTATCGCGCAAGTAGGGCACAAGTAGGACGCAAGTAGGGCGTAAGTAGGACGCAAGTAGGGCGCAAGCAGGGCGCAAGTAGGACACAAGTAGGACTCAAGTAGGGC
>SZWC01040834.1:0-11592 GCA_023375785.1 Penium margaritaceum
AGCAACGGAGTCGCGTAGCTCGATTTTGCCCCTGCATTGCTACTAAAACGTTTTCCCAAATGTGCTTGTGTGCCGCCTTTTACTTGAACCCGACTAATGTTTTTCCAAGTGCCTCCTTTACTTTTGCAAAACACATGGTGGATGGAATAATTATTTACGTGACACAGTGGACAGAATTATGTGTTTGAAGCAAGAATTTTAGGGACGAATGTTTTGGTGTGAAAGAATTTTTTATGTGACACATGGGCGAACTAAAATAATTATTTTGCACGAATATGGGTGACAGTACGGTATGACATGCTTCTGTTCATGTGTAGCTAGTGGAATTGTATCGGTGAATGACGTAGCATATGCGTTATCGCGCCGAGTGATGATGTATGGGTTTCACGTTGTACGAGTGTCATATAGCCTACTACAATTAGTGCCTCTCAGTTTGCCCCAATATTGTGCGAGCACCTGCATTGCCCTATCTGTGGCACGGCGCTTGCGTTCTGACCACCTATGTCATCCATGCATGGCTCATAGAGTTTTCTCGGTGGTTTTAGACCCGGGTGACTTCACGATGATTGGACTCTTCTTATCTCCAACATGTTTCGTGTTCTCCTTGTGGTGGATACCTGGGTCCGTGATGTTATGCACTCGTACCTCGGGAGACCCAGTTACTGTTGATGCCACATGTAGACAATTTCTGTCTCACGTGTGTGGTGTTCATGTGGCCGAGACGCGGGCAAACGCAGACATGTTTGGATTGCTCGATTTGTCGCACTTGCAGCTGCATTGGGTTTTTTGTGGTGGTAGCATGCTTTTCTGCAGTGTAGAAATACTCCGGCATGTTTCGTACGTTGTCGGCAGTGGAGACCCACGCACTACGTGACATTGTCCACCCCCTCCAGAGATGTATCCCGGTTGGTTTCATATTGTGTGGTGTTCATATTCCCTGTCCATTGCTGGACGCTCTACATGGTCCATAAGACACCAATCGCTTACGCTGCTCCAATAGATGTATTGGTGTTGGTGTTACGTACAAGATGTAGTGTGTTTCCAAGATTTGATCATACGTAGCTGTTGTCGATACATTGGTCATTTAAGCACAGACACTCTCTGCATGGCGTTTGTTTACTAGTGTTTCTTGATCGCTCCTTTAGCGTGTGTACATGATTGAGAAAGCTTTGACTTGTCTCGTTAGTGGAGACTTGAGCACACGCTGAATATGTCGTGATGCTTCAAAAGATGGTAATGTGCCACATAACGTCGGTGTACGTACCACAAGAAAAAAAACATGTAAGGATGAGCATACTGTGTCTTTGAAAATGCATTAACGACACAAATTACTTATGTGAAATGACCGCAGAGAGCGACCGACAATAGCCCTTACAATGTCCACTAGTTCATAAAAATTAATCATAATAATTTCATAAAATCATTACAAAGTAATCGGTAATATCTTTTCCATGTCCAGATATGAACTATTTGTGTCTGCTTTCCATTTATCGAGCGAATGTACACTCTCTTTGGGGGGAAAATACATTGCGAGGAAAACGTCACGAGAAGCAACTTGGAAAACGTTCAAGTGACCTAGTTCGAATCTCCAACAGGTGATTCGCGGCAGTCGTCGCGACAACGGCAGCTCACATGTCGTTTCGACATTTGCGAAATCATGGCGAATTGCGTCACAGGATGGCGTGCTGTGTGAGAAGTGTCGTGGCTTCATCTTCTGGAAAAACAAAATTCATTCACTAACCACTCCTTCCGCGCAGACAGTTGGGATGTTTCCAGAAAAAGATTTTATAATTTCTTACATTTCAATCTAAAGCAAATAATGGAACATCCGTGGCATAGTGAGGACCTGTTCGTTTTCAGGATTGCTTTTCCACTTCATACTTTCCACGAATGTTCCTTTGTCAAGGTCGACAACGTTTCACTAGTTGCTCCTGATAACCTTAGCAATAGGATCCACTTCACAACGGTCATGGGCGTTCGCAGACCGGTGAGTTTGCCGGATCGAGCCTGACACTGGCAGCGGTCTGTCGACGGGCCTCGACGTTGATCAGATCGGCCGTCGAGGCCCTAGGGTTGACAATAGATCGAAACGGGTCCCCATATCGAACCGCAGGAAGAACCAGGGCTCCGAGGTCAAACTGCCCTTCGATTTTTCAGTACAACCAATTATTTCATGCCTAGATAAATTCGTCAAAGCGTTGAATTTGGTGAATTTTGACGAAGAGAAAAAGTCAAATATTAAAGTCTCTAGGATATCTCGTATTATTCACAGCTTTCATAAAGACACATACTCTGTCACAATTTGTCCTATACAGTTAACCTGATTTAGAGGGGGAGCCCCTTGTTGTGTACAAACCCGGCAAGAATTGCCCTTGTGTGGGATAACAGTCGTTGTTTTGCTTCACTCTTTCACCATGTGGATTGTATCTCCATGTTCAACATTGTGAAAAAAGTGGCACATTTATACTCTTTTTTTCAACATTGAGATTACTTTGGTTAAACTTTCAACCTTCTTATTTGCTCATTTGTGAACCGATGTTCATCACTATTTTTGGAGGTTCTGCCCGAATTCCCTCGTAAGCATAATTCTGGTGGTTTCTTCCCTCTCTGTTCAAAACTCTTTACCCTCCTCACCCTTTAACTCGACCGCTACCACAACATAGTCTTGGTATATGAACTGACCCGTCCTATAATGTTTCTCTGATTTTCATGTCGCCTATGGTGTCCTATGGTTGTTTTGGAGATTCTCCAAGTTCTGTGGATGAGAATCGTCCTTTTTCTATTGTCTTGAGGACTCCATCTACCACTACCATGCCAATTGGAAGTCGTGATAGAGGAACATCTGGACCTCTTAAAAGGACTAAATAAATCCCTGTAGAAATCCCGATCAATGTTTGTCATACATACTTATTAGTCGAAGGAGGTATTCATGTCTTTGGCACTTCTTGTTACTGAAGATGATGTCATCCACATCATCTCTGGTAACAAGAAGTATCTAAGTCACTCAAAGTCTGGCACCTTCAAACAAGGTAACATGCTACTACGTAAACAAAAGGATGCGGTTGGTTTTACGAACCCAGGAACACTAGACCCCCCTGTATCTCTGCGGCAACCACCTAGAGAGATGATCCACTACAACGGTTTTGTAAACAGGATCCGGATGGGATACTGTGTGGATTCTTGATTTCAAGACTCTCGGAATCTTGACAAGTACGGATTGGTGGAGGCTGCGGGAATTCACTGGCACGAAGAACAAGTCGTTAAGCCAAACTCGGAAGACCTCGAGCAAAGATTATCTCCCAGTTCCATGACCCGTCGGTGGCACGTCATGTGGGTTCTCAAACGACGGGACATGCACTCTCGGACCACTATTGGTGGTCAGAATGGAGTGTCGATATCCGTAAGTATTGTATGATACACGACACATGTCTTCGGAACAAGGCTAGTAACCAAAAGCCTACTAGACTCCTCCAACATCTTTCTATCCCTGGGACTCCATGTGAGTGCGACAGCATGGACTTTATTAACGATCTTCCGGACACGGTCCGTGGCCAAGATGTAATAATAGTTGTTGTGGATCTTCTAGAGACGATGACACAATTAATTCCTAAAACCATTGACGTGAACGCAGATGAGACCGCCCGTCTCTTCTTCGAGAATGTCGTAAAGTATCACGGCTTGCCGTTGCGCTTAATCTCCGATTGAGACAAAAAATTTGATAGTATGTTCTGGCGAAAGATGGACAAGTACTTTGGCAACGAGTCATAAATTTCAACACCATTTCACCTTTAAACGGACAAACAAACTGAGTGCATAAATCGCACTCCGGAGCAGATTCTTTGCATGTACGTGGACCCCGCCATGAATGACTAAGAAAAATTCCTAGCATCGAAAGAGTTTACGGTGAACAACTCAGTGAACGAGTCCACGCATTTCACACTGTTTGTGTTGAACACCGTTCGTGGTCATTCAAGCATTTGCCGAGCTCATAAACTCCTTGTTACACGAGGCGAAGGGTCACCTTCAAGCGACTTGGCAACGAAAAAGGCATATGCCGACAAAAGTTGCTGTGAGGTCTTGTTTGACAAGGTTCTTGGTACTAAGAACCTTCGGCTGATTTGACAGGGGCGCAAAAACTTACACGCAAGCAAATTTAGGCCATTTTCCATCGTTGCACACTTCAGGCTAGTGTCATACAGATTGCTACTTCTGTCGAGTATGAAGATACATGACATTTTTCATGTAAGCCTGGTGGTTCCATAAACTGCAAAAAAAAGCGTTCAGCCACCACCAAAAGTCCTTGTTGTCGACGGCCAGTACGAGGTCCTTGACCTACTCCAACACCGAGAGCATATACTTTGGTCACGCGTTTCTAGGGAGTACCTTGTTCATTGGGCTAGCTGTGGGCCTCAACAAAACTCATGGGAGCTTGAATCTCGCATTTCACTGAGGTGGTCAACGAGTATTGGAGCGAGCTGGCAACTCGCGTAGATCAACATGTAACAAGAGGCACTACCTGAACACAGAAATAGTGAACCACATTACTACAGAGCCGCATTCATGGACAACGACCATAGGAGGTTGGGGATGTCCAACATGGTTGTTGCACAATCAGGTTGTCGGACGCTCCAGCCTGAAGTGGGGAGGCCGCTAGCCGTACTGACTGACAAGCTACACCTCAAGTCAAAGTGTCGTGCACGTGTTCATGTTTAGCTGGTGACTGAAATTACTTTTTTTTCACAATATTGACTTCTCACTATCTGGAACTCCTACTTGTCGGGAATGAGCCGGGACGGTAAGTGGGGAAGAATGTAGCGGGAGGGCCAGTTCCGCCCTCACACCTCACTAAAGCGAGGGGGTGGTTTGCAACCACCCCTCGTTAAAGTGAGGGCTGGCTAGCGGCGAGCCACTCGCTGGCCGCCGGCTGGCTGGCGGGCGGCCGCCTGGATGGCTGGCGGCCAATCAGGTGACCGGCCGGCCACCCACCGACTGGCTCAATCGGCGGCTGAGAGGCCACAATGGCCTCGAGGCACGTGGCTTGGTGCCCTCACCCTCACTCGCCCTCCTGGCCAGTGAGAGGGAGCGAGGACGAGGAATAGAGAGAGTGAGAGAGCGAGAGAGCGAGAGATGCGCGAGAAAAGTTGGTGCGAGATCACGAGACGTGTCTCGTACGGCTTGCGCTGACGCGTCAAATATGAAACTGAAGTTCGTTTAGTGTGAACTTTGAGTTTCTAAACCGAAAAACTTGTGCAAACTCACGAGTTCGGGATAATACACCCCTTGTTTGGGACCCAAAACGAGGTGGCGAGGTAAAAACAGAAATAGACCTCCGGAGACTAAAAAATTTCAAGTCTCCCTGCACGGATTGTTGATGATGATTACCCCCAGGGTGACGCGGAGAGGAAAACCCCTCCAGCGAGCTCTGGACGCCATTCTGTGAACTCCGATGATGACTTGCGTGAAGGAGCTCTAGTAACGTACGTTACATATGAAGTTTATTAGGTTCATACTTAAAGGCAATGGTCAACCCTCTGTGCTTCACTGACAAGACAAATGGGTCTTAAATGGGTCTTAATATGAACGAATGCATGCAAGCATGGGCTAGACAAGAGGGGCAGAAATAAACTACAAGGGTCTGACTAGCATGACGCATGAACGCGTCTGGCTACAAGCAATGTGCAAAGAGAGTTAACAACTGAGGTCTAGACAACCGAAATAGTGTCTCTGACCTAGTGGGTGCACACACACGCGGCGCACATGGGCGCACAATTCCCAGCAGGACAAAACAATGGCAAAACACAGTTTTGGGCATAACTCCCTGCAGACACGTTAGAATGACGAGCCGTCTGAACCAGAACGGCTGCATCAACAAGAGCTACGTCCTGATAGGCTGCAAGCCTATGTGCTTTCCCACAGCATGAATCTAAATAAGGAGAAAATCTTCTGGGCGCCCGTCTGGCCGCCAGTCTTCTGCCACCGTGGCCACGTAAGGGATCTGCACGTGAATGGACATGAGCCGAGGGGTCACCGTAAGCCGTGTACGACACACAAAACAATACTCCCCCATGACCGGAGGGCGATACACGTCCATACACATGCAGACACTAATGTTGTACAAGGCAGGAAACACACAGACGCTGCAGGCAGCAAGCACAGCACACGCAAGGTGGCACATGAGGAGTCAACCTGCAACATGAATGGGGCAGAGTCCCACGGAACGAGTGGCCGCATGAAACTTCGAACGACCGAGAGCCTTGGTCAGAAAATCCGCGCGTTGCCTGTCAGTGCCCACGTGGATGACTCGGATCTCACCACGGTCAACCAGGTCACGCACAAAGTGGTGCTCGACATTGATGTGCTTCATGCGTACATGAAACACACCTGAGTTCTTGGCGATTGCCTGCGCGTACATGTTGTCACACGGAAGCACCACAGGAGGAATGGACTGACGTAGTTCACGTAGCAGACGGACAAGCCAGACAGACTCAGCTGCACCGGCGCCCAGAGCAACATACTCTGCCTCTACAGTGCTGCGTGCGATGGAGTCATGCTTCCCACTGCGCCAGGACACCGCGGTCCCTCCAATGAGAAAGATGTAGTCGGTGCGGCTCTTGCCATCTGGACTCCACGCCCAGTCACTATTTGTGTACCCATCGAGTACAACGGACACCTGCTCGCGGAAGCACAGGCCGAAGCATGCGGTGGACGGGATATAGCGCACACATCGGACTACTGCCTCCATTATTCACTGGCATGGAGCCTGCATGAACTGGGTGAGCAGGTTGACCGTGAAGGCAATGTCGGGCCTTGTCTTGGTGGCCAAGTACATGAGCAAGTCGATGACTCGCAGGTACAGGGTCACGTCGACTGGCTCCCCCAGGTCGGCTGGATCATCCACCTTCAGGACGGCCTGCCCTTCAGGGGTCATGGGCGTGGAAGCGGTGCGGACGGCAGTGAGGAGATCAGCAAAGCGCTCCCTCACAGCCTCTACGTAGCGTGCCTGATGGACGCGGAGTATGCGGTGGACACGGTCGCACACGATCTCCATCCCCAGAAAGACAGAGGCATCGCCAAGGTCTTTCATCTTGTAGGCCAAGGAGAGAACGGCCTTGGCAGTGCTCACTGCTCCCAGGTTGGGTGAGGCGATCAGAAGATCGTCCACGTAGACGAGGATGGCAGCGAGTGGTGCTGGGGACTGTGAGCGGAACAGGGATGGTTTAGCATCACTCTGAACGTATCCAGCGCGTCTCAGTGTGCTGGTGATCTCCTGATTCCAACAGCGAGGTGACCGCTTCAGGCCGTACAAGGCCTTCCATAGGCGATACACGCGACCGGTGCCATCCTCAAAGCCGGGTGGCTGGACCATGTAAATCTCCTCCTCAAAGTCCCCGTTCAGAAACGCGTTGTTCACATCCATCTAATGGAGCTCCCAGCCGTGCTAGGCCACCTGGCTCAGCAGCGTGAGCGTGGTCGTCATCCGACCAACAGGGGCAAAGGTCTCGGTGTAGTCCACACCAGGGACATGGGAGAAGCCTTTTGCTGTCAGGCGGGCTTTGTAGTGCTCCACAGTGTTGTCTAGTTTGAGCTTCTTGCGTAGAACCCACTTGGCCTTGATGGCCTTGCGGTTCTTTGGCAAGTCCACCAACTCAAAGACACCGTGCTCTCGGATGGCATCGAGCTCGGCCTGGCAGGCAGCTCGCCACTGCTCACCGTCGGGGGCTGACAAGGCCTCAGGCAGACTGGTGGGATTGGGAGACAATGGTGTTGCACTGCGTGTGGCCAGGGCATACGCCGCAAAGGGAGGGTCGACCGTCACCATGGACTCAGCGGCGTCACGAGCGAGACCGCGCTCATGAGCAAGCAGTGCCATGCGAGTGGCAAAGCCAGGGTGAACCTCCATGAGACCGCGAGCACTCGGTCCTAGGGCCTTCATGCCAGGGACACTGCTGACGACGCTGCGCGTGGGACGAGGGCGGAGGCGTCCGCCGAGTGCCCGTATGTAGGGATCAGACAAGGCAAGAGCAGGGGCCACTGCTGGGATTGACTGCATGGCAGGCGCATCAGTAGAGGATGCCGCGACCTGAGTGGCCGGTGACAGATCTATGGCAGACGCGGGCGCGTCAGCGGCCGGAGGTGGGGACGGCTCAGATCCATACACGGACGCAAACGCAGGATCAGGCAGGGCCTCAGACATGGACGCGGACTGAGGATCGGGCACGGTCTCAGACAAGGATGCGGACTCGGATGCAGACTCGGACACGGGCGAGAGCGCAAAGTCAGGGACGGTAGAGTGAGCCGCAGATGGGACGGACATCATGTGGTGGTGGTCATCATCATTGTGTGCCGATGGGCGCAACCTCTGGGGACAGTCCCTGGGGTGTCGGCGTCGGAGTGACCGCACTGGCCGGGGGCACTGAGCCAACCGTGACAGGCACCTCCCCCGCACGACGTGGCCCGGCACACCCAGGGGCATGGGCAGCACGAAGAGCGTGGATGCGAGCAAGTTCGCGAAACGCGAGATGCTCAAAGAAGAGAGAGTCGTGTGACTCCACGATGCGACGTCTGTTAGGGTCCCAAAACCGCCAGGCCTTCGACTGCGCGGCCACGCCGACAAAGGCGCAGATGCGATCCCGCAGAGAAAGCTTGCTCCCTTGCTGCTCTGGTGTGAACCAAACATTTAGGACCAATCACCCCTAATTCATGTACTCCTCAAACTGTGCATACCACATATAACCACGAAGAATAAGGTTCTAAGAAACGTCCTGACTTTTAGTTCTCAACGAAGGAAGATGTTGAGAAACTTCCAAAGCACATGCAGAATTTCCTAGACGTATGATTTACTTTAATCATGATTTGGTGGAAGTTTCTACTACATGACATACAAATATATGCAAAAACGTATTAATTGTTTTCTTTAAACTGAAATGAAAACTGATTCTCACGGTTGAAGATTACAAACGATTTTTACTAAGGAAATTTACTATGTAAAAAATACTTGGGAACTCCAAATAAGATATTCATTATAATACACGTTCCAGAAACAACACATGTGCTTAGAGAGTTATGATGACCTATATTTGTCTATGTGTAGGCATAGTGACATCCCGGTCAGTCCATTCGATGACTCAATATTCTAGAAACACAAAAGGACAGTGATCCGACATGGACCGAGGAATGCGGCATATGGTCCGTACGTTTTTCCGATCGCTCGCCGACCCCTCCCCCCCTTCTCCCTCGAAGTGCATGCGAGGACTGTATGAGTAGATGTACAACGGGTGGGTCGCACATCTGGTTGAAATGTACATTTGTGCACTCTCGGTGAGGCAATATCGTGGAAGGTTCCTCTGTCGCACTTGTGTAGAATCCGTCGGTTTCTCAGTGCGACGGTTGCGCACTTCCACATTCAATCGTGCATTGCACTTTTCTTGTTGCGGTATAAGGGGGGGGGGTATTCCGGCCCCACCCCTACCTCCCCGCAAAATCTCGTAAGTGTGTATGGTGAGTGTACGAGGAAGTGCGTGCTGAACATCACGTGCGAAATCGAACAATGTGCACTAGTGCAATGGTGCATACGAACGACCGGTACCGTAGATAACTGTTGATCTAACGGCATGTAGATATCCGTTACGAAAAGGAGACCCGACGACCCATAGTGATTCATCCAAATCGTCAAGGATCGATGCGAGTACAAACCCGTTCAATATCATCCACCACAGTCGGATTTCTCCGACTTAGAGGGTGACATCGGAGTGGGACCTCGCCGACTTTGGAGGATAAGTCGGCGACTCCTAACACCGGCCTCACCGATATCAGAAGTCAGTCTGTCCTAATTTCGGTCGTTCTCAAGTGTGAATGCCCAAACTGGGGAGTTCGCAAGGGTGGATTTTTTAACCCTAAGCAAACCCCATAGATACATTGTTGGATTTGGGTTTTGTTTGTTTACTTTCCCTGACACCTGGCGGGCCCCACAGTAAGGGGGCTTGACATGTCCCCTTTGTTCCATCATCACGTGCGTCGCATCTCGCAAACGCCCCGCAAAACATGTTGAATTTATTCTGGTAGACGCAAACCGTCGATCACGGGACATCGAAGGTCTTAGTGGTACGCAGACATATGTGCACTTGTGTACATTTTGCAGTCTCTCACGTCCTTATTGACGTGCACTTCCGTATGCACTCACCGCATGCACTTCTCGGTTTGAGGGGGGAGGGAGGGAACTTCGAACCAAAAAACCGGATGCCCCCCGACTTCCGCCACCTGTAGAGTGTATAGCTGCAGTGCATGAGGAAGTGCATTTTCCTCGCACTGCATGTCGGTGAGATCTGGACAAAAGTGCCCCGAGAAGCCTTCGCGGATATTTCCGGACTCCGAATACACTAGTGCGCAGTTTAGCCGCATGTACGTACAACTCGTTGTGCACCTTCTCATACAATCCCCATATACAATATCGAGGAAATCGGTGGGGGCCAGGGGGGAGGGGGAGGTGTCGCAAACATAAAAAACGAGTTTATAATCAATGGAAAGGCTCGATGTGGACGGAGATCATGTCGGACGCTTCGTAACCCGTAAAACAGTCGAAAACACGTTCTGCCGAGCCCACTTCAGTTATATTGGGACACAAATAGGTCATCGTATCATCAGCAACATGAGTTTATTTTGAAACATTGTGTTTCATGTCCTACAACTAGTACGAATTATGCAAAACCCTGATTGAGGTGCCTATTCTCAGAAAAACATCTAATACGTTTTAAATTTTTTACATAGAGCTTCTGGTCAATATTACAAAACAATTCTTGAGTCAACACCATTCATGAACTAAAAATGATTGTAATTATTGAAACGTGTGCAAGGTTGTGGTTTAAAATCCCCCCACCCACATGAAGCTAGCCTTATCCAAATTATTTCATGTACTCGTGTACCATTTCACTCACACCACACTCACAATATCCTACACCTCCTCATGCACTCCACACATGCACTTTCACCTCAATCCCCTACCCTCCTTCCCACCAACAGAGTCTATCCATCCACCTCCAGATCAAGCCACACAACATTGTTACCTTGTTTTTACCTTCCTAGAACCTTCATAGGAAGGCGGAAACCAGTTTAAACAAGTTCAAAATCTTTTTGAGAACACACATTGTTTTAAACCTCCTCATACACACTCCACATACGCTTTCATACCACTCGTCCTCGAACTTCCACACTCCACTCTCATAAGCTAAAAACATCATACACTAGTGTAAAAACATATGTGAAACTAACTCACCTTAACATACACCACCATATTCACTCCCCACATACACTTTAAGGCCACCCCCCCACCACAAGCTAGCCTTATCCAAGGTGTGTTGTACACTTGTGCACCATTCCACCTACACTCCACTCGCGACTTACAACACCTCCACATTCAATGCCCATATACACTTTCACCCAAGAAGACCCACCAAACCCACCTTTGGCTCAAACCACAAAAATCATACACTAGCGTATTCTATACATCACAAAACACCCTATCATTCCTACACCTCCTCATGCACTCCCCACATACACTTCCTCCCTTCTCCCCCCCCCCCCCCCCCCCCCCCCCCC
>SZWC01040843.1:0-11586 GCA_023375785.1 Penium margaritaceum
CCTCTCTTCCTCCCCCCTCCCTCCCCCCTCCCTCACTTCCTCCCCACCTCCCTCCCTCTCGCATCGTCCTTGTTGTCTTCATCGTCAACACCATCATCGTTAACGCCATCATCATCACCATCGCCATCGTCCCCTCTGTCACCATCAGCGTTGCCCTCTGTCCCACCTCTTTCGCCTCCTCCTCTTCCTCCCGTTCGTCACCGTCTTCATCCTTGTCATTGCCCTTGCCATCGCCATTGCCATTGCCATCGTCATCGCTGTCACCATCGGCATCAACACCCCTCCTATCTCTTTCTTTCTCTCCTTCTCTTGCTCTCGGCCTCCTCTCTGTCTGGCATTCCCCTTTCTTGGTGCTTGCCATGTCACCCTCCGGTCCATCTCCTCTTTCCCCCCTCATCTCGTTTCCCGCCTTTGTCCCATCCTTGGCCTTCCCCTTCCCCCCCCCTCCTTTCCCCTGCTCTTCATTCGAATCCCTCTTGCATACCACCCCTATACCTTCCTGCGCACGCGGTCCTTGTCT
The DNA here is from genome assembly GCA_023375785.1 of Penium margaritaceum. Lineage (NCBI taxonomy): Eukaryota > Viridiplantae > Streptophyta > Zygnematophyceae > Desmidiales > Peniaceae > Penium > Penium margaritaceum. The sequence continues at coordinate 521 of SZWC01040843.1, forward strand.
GTCTGCGGTCACTCCCCATTGTCCTCTCCCTTGCTTCTACTGTGCTGACCCCACACATGTTTGGCATTCTTGTCCGTGTTGCCCTCCATTGTGGGTCCTGCACGGTCTCCGCACTGTCTCCCCTATGTCCTTGTCACCTCGCTCCCTCCTCCCACGTCTTCCCGCCTTTGCCGTCCAAGTCACTACCCTGGCTGCGATCCATGCATCGTCATGCCCCCTCCCTCTGCTTCGCGCTGTCCACGTCCTCACTGATGTCATTTGTGTGACGTCCTCCCCTCCTCGCGCTTGCTCTCCCTCCCCTGCCGCACCTCACCTCATGCTCTGCTCTCTTACTGTTGTGCCTAACCTCTCCCCTCCTACTGCCCCCTCATCCCCTACCTCTCCGTCGTCACCCTCCACCCCCTTCTCCACCCTCAGCCTCCCCTCTCCTCCTTGACCTTCTCTCTTGTCTGTATCCTCCCTCTCCTCTCCCTCCATCATCTCCACCCCCACCTTCCCATCTTCCCTCCTCCCTCCTTTCCTCATCGTCTCATGCCAGCCCTCACCTGCCTCTTCACCACCCTACTCTCCCTTTGCATCACCCGTGCCCTCTCCTTGATCCCAATCTTGCGTCCATCCTCTTCCACGCCCGCATGTCCCTTTCTCTCCCACTTCCCTCTCTACACCGCCCCCCGCCTCATCCTCTGTCCTCCCCTCCCTCGTACCCACTACTTTGGCTTGCATGCCTCTCGCGTCCTCACCTTCCACCTTCCTCCTCTCCTCCCCTCCTCAGCCTTCTCCCTCGCTCGTATCCTCCCCCTCCTCTCCCTCCACCATCTCCACCTCCACCTTCCCACCTTCCCTCCACCCCCCTTGCCTCAGTGTCTCTAGCCAGCCCTTGTCTGCCTCTCCACCACCCTCCTGTATTGCCGCATCACCCCTGTCTCCTCCTCCTTCTCCATCTCCCATCACTCCTCTTCCACCTCCTCCTGTCGCTTCCTCTCCTCCACCCTTGTTGGCTCGTGCCGCCAAGCGATCCCATCAATGCATCCATCGTTATCTCATCCCTCCGTTGGCATCCGTCTCTTCCTCATCACCATCTGCACTTCCTGAGCCCTTGCCTTTGCCCACTTCCTCCATTCCTCCTCCCGCTGTCAGTGATCTTTGTCAGCGACTGCTCACCCTTGCCCAGCGCTTCCCTTCGGTCACCGTTGCGCTAGGTCTCACGGAGTCATTTATCTCCACCTTGTCCTCCGTGTCTCTTTCTTTGCTGATTGACAACATCCACGCATTGCTCTGCCTTGACACTGAGTTCCTTGTCCCGTGACCCCCTTCCCCACCCCACGGTCGTTACATCCTCCTCTCCTCTTTGTGCTCTCACATTGATCATCTATTGTAACGGCGAGACCCACCATCGTGTGGGAGCCGAGTTCAGTGTGTCCTTATCTTGCCCTTTCTTGCATAGCTCACTTAGTCAATGGCGAGACCCACCATTGTTTGGGAGCCAAGTTCAGCGTGCCTTTGTCTCTTCCCCCTTGCATAACTCATCATGATGAACAAGTTCAGACCCACAGCCTGCGAGATTTACCTTGGGCTATTCTGCGTACGGCTCTTCGTGTTAACCATTTCGATATTGTTGGTGAGACCTGTCGCTGTGCGAGAGCCACATTTAGAGCACGTAGCATTACGCATGCACTAGATTCTGCTTGCCTAGTCATGTTGAACGCTGTTGATCCAAGAAATAGCGAGATCCGTACGAGAGGCGTACGGGTCTCTTCACCCTCCGCTTCTATGGTCATGTTAAACATTGTGATATTGTTGGCGAGACCGGACGCTGTGCAGGAGCCATGTTTAGAGCACGTAGCATTTCATGTGCACTAGATTTTGCTTGCATAGTCGTGCTGAAAGCTGTTAGTCCAAGCAACAGCGAGACCCATAGTTCACACGGGAGCTGTTAGTTGTATTTCTAGAAAAGAGAGCGGTCAGGCTCAAGTCTGCCTGTAATGCAAATTATTGGTGGGCGAGGTGGTTGTCCCCTCATGGAGAGGCCTCGCCCATGTACTCTTTGTCTTGTCATTGTCGCTTAATTCTAACTTTTGACCTCGATCTTGTCCTCCTCCCTTAAATCCTGTTTCAACAGAACTAAACTCGCTGGTTGAGGCCAGGTAATGTCTTGAATTTAGAGAACTTCAAACAGCCGCAAACATCAACTGCTTCTGCCACTACTGTCGCCGACCATGAGAAGCGGATCTATAGCAGATCAGTTCAAAGTGGAGGTTTTTGATGGAGACAAGTACCACGAATTCAGCTTCAACATGCATTTGGAAATTCTGGCCAAAGGACTGTGGGATGTGGTGTCAGATCCATCAACCGAGAAGCTTGCTGCCAATGCCACTGTGGAAGAACAAGCAATATAGCAACGCAAGGAAGAACGAACTTTTGCACTCTTGGCAATGCAATTCTCAAAACGACTGAAGTTTTCTGATCAGAGATGGAAATTCAGATCTAAACCCCCGAAAAGCCTGGAAGACATTGAAGAACAGGTATAACAAGATCAGCAAACAAGAAAAATGGCGCTGCTCAATGAATTTTACTCCTTGAAGATGGAGGCCGAAACACAGATCGATGATCATGTGTCTCACCTCAAGGCCCAGGTGGAATGTATTGGTGTCATGGGACACATTATTCTAGAGGTCCAAGTTGTACACAAGCTCCTTGGGCGTCTTTCTGAACAACTCAACTGCACAATTGAACAGCTGGTGGTCTCACAAGAACAAGGCCTAACTGGTGGCAAATAGATTCAAGAGCAAGCACGGCAAATTCATCAACAGGAACTTTGACTCCAACTCCTTGAAAATCCCAACGGTGGAGGAGTCTAACAAGGAGCAGCTCAAGGAAATCAAGTGATTCCTCAAGCAGTTGCAATCGTCCTAGCACCATCCTTTGTACTAACCCTTGAACGCGTCTATGATTCCATCCTCAGATTCGGAAAACAATTCAGCAGAGATATTGGATCATCTGATTCAGCACTCTATGCAAGATTTCAAAGTGGAGGGCTTAAGAAGTTCTATCCCACAAATCACCAAATTTTGGACATCCTGGATGTGGACAAGGTTGTCTTGCTTTGATGAACGTCCTTGTTCACAACCATCATCACGTGATATCCCCACCTCACTAGCGACAACAGGGACATTGGCCATTTTGATTTCCTGGAACCAAAGCATTTGCCAACACGTAGTGCTGGAACTGTAGCGAACTTGGCCACATCAACAGATTCTGTCCAAAGTGTGCAAGATTCAAACCTGGAGCTCAGTAGGCGATCATTGCTCTAGATGCAAGAAGCTCCTCATCTGCGTCACCACTATTTTCACCACAATCATCAGGCATGGTGGCAAGCCTGGATCAAGATGACCTTCATGTTGAATATTTGGATCAGCCTGACACAACACCGAATGATTATGAGTTTAAACCCTTCCCAAGGGCTTAAGACCAAGGGTGGCCATGGAAGAATTGGTTTTCTGCTCCATTGAAAGCGATTTTGTCTTGGCTGCTGGAGTACTGGCTTGGATCATAGACTCCGGATGCACCAGACATATGACCTACAACAAAAACTGGTTCACAATGTTCAAACCTTTGCAGTCCCCCAAGGTTGTCCGCATGGAAAATGGAAGAACAATACCAGCAATAGGGACCGGCTCCATCCGCATGACCACGCTGGTGAAAGGGAAAATTGTCTCTTGCCTCCTGGAAGATGTACTTTATATCCCAGAACTCTCATCAAATTTCCTCTCAGTGACCAAACTGAACGACAAAGGCTTCAGAGTGGTTTTTGACTTGGACAAAAGCTGCAAGGTTTTCACATCATCAGGAGACCTTGCTCCCACTGCCAAAGGAAAGGGATTCTTTTTCTTCTTCGTACAGTTTACACTGCAGCGGATTCCTCAGAACCAGAACTGGTCTTTGCTGCATCATCAACTGAAGAACTACAGATTGGTATTTCAACTCAAACACAGACATTGATGAACTGTGGCACCGCCGATTGTGTCAGAAACAGAATCCGACAACAATACTTCTTTGGACTAAGCACAAGGACTAAAAGGAAGACCTCAGAATAATACTCTGAGACAACCAGTTCAAGTGTCGAAGTACTACTCCTCGTCCAATGGTCATAAGCAAAACTACACAAGAACCAGACAAAGATTCAAGGACCATTGGCGAATTCCTCCACAACGCGTCTGAGTAGCGTCAAAGAAGCCGTTTTTTTATCCTTGTCATATTCTGTATTGTATGTACGGAGGATGTTCATTTCCTCCTAGTTTAACCAGAACAGTTCTCTCCACCCTGTTTGCTCTTGGTTCCGCGGCTTTACCACCGTGTCTTTGCTCTGCTTGCTCTTGGCCTACTCTGATCTTGCCAACTCACTCTCTGTTCATGTCTTCTCACTCCATCACTAAAACTCCTCGCTCTACAAGCCATCAACTGATCTCTCTCACTGTGCCTCAACTTTCTCCCATTGGTCATGCGTCTACCTCACACCTCCACTCAGGACATTGCTTCCCGTTGACCTTGCGCGACTAACTCCTTGGAGCAACTTACGCCTCCCTACTTCCTCCACCTATCTGTTGTACTTGCACATAACTCCGTGCTTCTACCTGCTTCTGTAGCTAGTGTCTCCTTTTGCTGCATTCTTCTGACATTGTATCACAGCAACAGGCAACATCACCTGGTGCCCCGTAACGCAATGATTGCTACGCTACCGCATTTGCTTTGATTCTCTCTCCAGCACCCATCTGTCATTGTCATCGCCGACTCGCACCGCCCAGCTTCACCAGCAGCTGACGTCAGCAGCACTGCCTCGATTGCTCCTCAAAGCTGCAGCGACTTCTCGTCCTCCTGACCAAGCCCTGCGCCCAATCCACGCCCGTGGTCAACAGTCAGTGATGCGTCGTTGCTCAAAGCCACAGAAAGCTCTCAAACCACCACCTGTCACAGCCTTCTTTGAAGCTTCCTGCCGCCCACTACTCTTCCCTCTTATAAGTGCTCTTATCTTCCTCCAGTCGCTTCAAGCTCTCTTACCTCCTCCATCTGCATCATCTGCTCCAGCTGCATCGGCCTCATTGCCATCATTGCCATCAGCCTCCTGAGCCGCGCTCTCGCACTGCCTTCTCGCATCATTAGCAGAAGCGGTGTGCCATCCGCCGTCAGGACATCGGACACCACCTGTCTTCCTGCTCATGTGTCGAGCCAACTGGAGAACAAGCCGTCACTCTCCTGACATCAGAGTAACTGGTTTCCCCGCCTCCGCACACTGTCGCTTACTTCACTTCTTCTTCCTCCTTAAACTGCTATCGCTACTCCATCAGCTACATCTTCTTTACTCAAATCATCATCAACCTCCGCACATCCTCCTCATCACCCACCAGTATCCTCCATCTCATCTTGCCTATCGTTGCATCTGCCTCATCCTCTTCATCGTTCACATCTTCAGTCGCATCATCGGTCTATAAAAGCGCACGTGGTTTTACCCCTGTGCCCACTCCATCATCAAATTATTTCTTTACTTCCAGCATCGTTCTTTGCTGAGCAAAAGGATCCGCCCGGTTGCATCGCCTCTTGAGCGACGACCTACGCCCATGCCGAACACTTCCGCACCGCATGAGATTCTGCCCTTGCGCCCACTCCATCACCAGACTTTCTTCCGCCAGCCCGCATCGTTCTCTGCTTGGCACAAGGATCCGCCCGGTTGCATCACCTTTTTTGCAACGACCTGCGCCCACGCCAAAACTTTCGCAGCATGCGCGGCTCGACCCTGCGCCAACCTTTCCTCATCAGCCTCCGCCTTCTCATCAGCAATCATCAGCATCTGCCATCAAGCAAAAAAACCTGGACGAGCTAGCTGGCCACTTTACAGCAGCTTGCACCCAGGCCTGAAGCAGATTTCTCATGGCGCGTCAGCATTTGCCTTCCCCTTGCCGCATTCTACTCTCGTACCCAGCAGCGCATGCGATTTTGTCCCTCTGCCCGTTCTGTCATCAGCTGCCTCTTTGTCTCTTACACCATCCTTCTCTCAAGGATTTTACACAAACTAGCTGCCATTCTCGGTGCAGACTCCACTCACGCTGGCAGCAGTCATTGCATGACATCGCATCAAGCAAATGGGAAATCCATGGGCATACTGGCCCTTCTTGGCCGAAGATGGCCAAAACATCCTCCTCTGGACAAGAAACGTGTGGACCACCGGCAACCTAGTCTATATTCAAGGATATGGCTTCTGCGATATTTTCCAAAGAAGCTTTGAACACCTCCGTACTGCCCACACATCTCCCTCAAGACTCAACACAATGACCACCTTGGCATGGGAGCAACTGAAAACCATCATGAATCCCTCCTGTCACTCTCTCGTGGAAGAAGCATGCATTGCACCTGACCTCTGGCACAAGCTGCAACAGGTAGCTTGGGAGAGACACCACATTTCCTCCACCACCTTCCTTGTAACTACACTTCCTCCAATTCACCTTGATAAACTACATTACCGACCACCAGGTCATGATCCCTTACAGCCCACAAGAGAATACACCAATGTGGGATCCTGGCAACGAGCGGCATACTAAAAGATAAAGCCTTATCTACTACATGGGTTTGCCATTACCAACGGCCTCCTGGATACCCAGAAGTATCTCAGAAAAGTGTGCAGCACCAGTGAGTCTGAAAGAAAGCATGAGGCTTTTAACAGGGATATGAGGGAAGGACTCAAAGAGCTCTTCAAACCTGACCTCCATCCCTTCATAGAAAGGGAACCAAATGACATCTCCAGAATGTGGAGGCAACTAATCAACCATTGCTGATGCCACATGCCGCCTCACTAAAACTACATCCATCAACAGCAAGCAACAATGACTGCCCTACCCATAAGGCGGTTTGCAATCCAATTGACTCTAGTTGCACAATGCATTACCGTGTCAGATTTACGGGGGGTGTCAGAAACAGAATCCAACAACAACACTTCCTTGGACTAAGCACAAGGACTCAAAGGAAGACCTCAGAATAATACTCCGAGACAACCGGTTCAAGTGTCAATGTACTACTCCTTGTCCAAAGGTCATAAGCAAAAGTGCACGAGAACCAAACAAAGATTCAAGGACCTTTGGCGAACATCTCCACAACGTGTCCGGCTAGTGTCAAAGAAGCCATTTTGTTATCCTTGTCGTGTTCTGTGTTGTATATACGGAGGATATTCAGTACCTCCTAGTTTAACCAGAACAATTCTCTCCATCCTGTTCGCTCTTGGTTTCACGGCTTCGCCACCGTGTCTTTGCTCTGCTTGTTCTTGGCCTACTCTGATCTCGCCAACCACTCTTTGCTCATGTCTTCTCACTCCATCACCAAAACTCTTTGCTCTATCAACTGATCTCTCTCACTCTGACTCGACTTTCTCCCACTGGTCCCGTGTCTACCTCACACCTCCACTTGGGACATTGCTTCCTGTTGACCTTCCGCAAACAACTCCTTGGAGCAAATTACGCCTCCGTGGTTCCTCCACCTATTTGTTGTACTTGCACATAACTCCGTGCTTCTACCTGCTTCTACAGCTATTGTCTCCTTTTGCTGCATTTTTCTGAGAGATTGGGACATACTGGCTACAACACTCTGACTCGCATGGCACAGAAGCGTCTGACGCACTCACTACCCAGCTCCATCAGTGCACCAGCTGCCAATGTAGTATGTGAAGGATGTCTTGCCAGATGACAGTCCCAAGATCCTTTTCCAAGCCATACGGCAGCCAAAACAACACAGAAACTTGAACTCATTCACATAGATCTTTGCCAGATCCCCACACAATCACTATCTGGCAAATGGTGTTTTTTGGTACTCATTGATGATCAGGATCACTACACCTGGGTGCGATTCCTTTGTCACAAATCTGAAGCTGCTGATATCATCATCTCTTGGACAAAGATGGTTGAGAACGAGACCGGCCTCACTATCAAATGCTTCAAGTTAGATAACGACACTGAATTCTTCAATCAAACCCTCGGCTCTCTCTGCAAAGCCAAGGGCAGTCACCAAGAATCTATGGTCCCCCTTACCCCGTAACAGGATAGGAAAGCCAAAAGAATGAACAAGACACCCATGGACAAGGCCAGGTCTATGCTCCATGATGCACACCATCATTCTGGGCTGAAGCAGTGAACGCAGCTGTGCACATCTCTAACCTTGTCTCCTGTCGTCAACTTCCACACTCAATCTCGTCCTGCAAAGCCTACTCTGGGCACCGATCCGATGTCAGCTGCTTCAAGGTCTTTCGCTGTCTAAGCTATGCTTGGATTCATCCTTCTTCCAGGGACAAGCTCTCATCTAAGTATTACAAGGGCATTCTGGTTGGCTATGAGGCTGTAGGGCAAGCATATCACATGTATGATCCCTTCACCAAGAATGGCTTTCGCAGCCGCAACGTCAAATTTTGATGAGCATCTCTGCTTCGGCTCCACACCTCATGCTGCACTTCCTACCCTCCATCTGGAACACAATATCCTTCGCTGATTCCCCATCTGACTTCTTGAAACTGTAGGTGGACCTTGAACCTGATGAACACAATGGTGTCATCCCAATTGTTTTTCCTTATCTGGTGGCTGATCCTCCTGTCCTTGAGCAATGGCACCAACAGCAACAGCACACGCATCACTAGAATATCCTCCGTCAGTGGCACAACTACCCGCAAGATTGGCAACCTGGTCAATTCCCATGGCGTTCAACGTGACTCGCTCAACAACCAGGTTTAGCCAAAGCCCTGGAGACTGCTGTTCTCAACACTGAACAAGCTCCTTCTAGAGCTGCTCTTGTCACTCAGAGTGTAGATCGTGTTAGTTATCGTGATGCGCTCACTCGGTTAGAGCCTACTGAATGGCGCAATGTAGCGGTTGAAGAGTATGAACAACTTCTCAAGCAGAACACATGGGATCTTGTTTCACCTCCTCCAGGGGCTCTATTTGTCTCCTGCAAGTGGGTCATGAAAATGAAGCTGGATGCTACTGGCAAACCTTATCAGTACAAGGCTGGCGTTGTGGCGCGCGGTTTCAGTCAGGTCCGTGGTGTTAACTATACTGATACCTTTATCCCTTTGCAAAATACTCCTCAATTCATGTCATCATGGCTCTGGCAGCCAGTTAGGACTAGCATCTCCATCAGATGGATGTCAAGTTTGCCTTCCTGAATGGTGACCTTGAGGAGGAGGTCTTCACGCAGCAACCAGGGGGCTTTATGCAGCCAGGGGAGGAACATCTGGTGTGTCGTCTGTGTAAAACCCTCTGTATTCTTAAGAAGGCGTCATGTTAGTGGAATAAGAAGATCCATGACTTCTTTCTTCACCACCAACTACAGCAACTGCACTCTGACCACTCTGACTACTACAAAGGCAAGTTTGGTGTCATCATCTACATGGACGATCTAATTCTGTTCGGCAGTGCTATGGTTGATATCACCCCCTTCAAGACTGTACTGTCTGCGACTTTTGAGATGAAGGACATGGGTCTACTCACATTCTACCTTGGCAAACAAATCTGCAAGGACCCTGCAAACATTACTCTTTTTCAGGACTCATATGTCAAGCGCATGGCGTCCAAGTTCAACCTTACTCAGCCACGGCCTACTGCGACACCACTACAGTTGGATCACGACCTTGCCAATGTGGTGACTTCTAGCATACTGGTTGAGGTCCACGATGCTCACCAATACCCCAGCATCGTGGGCTCCCTCATGTATGCTTCTGTGGACATGAGGCCAGATCTGTCCTATGTTGTTGGCCTGCTCAGCCAAGGGTGCAAGGCCCCAACCAAAGCGCATGTTCTCCAAGCCAAGCAATGCATCAAGTACCTCCGCCGCTCATTTGCCATGAAGATCCGCTACACAGCAGGCTCTCACGTGACTCTCACAGGGTACTGCGACTCTGACTTGTCTGGTGACAAGAAGACAACAAGCAGGTCCACATCAGGCTACGTTTTCCTGCTTGCAAGAGGGCCTGTTAGCTAGAGATCAAAGAAGTAGTCAGTTGTGGCTCTGTCCTCCACAGAAGCAGAATGGATTGCGGCAAGCGAGACGACACAAGAAACAGTCTGGCTAGACATGCTGTTGGGTGAGCTCGGCTTTGATCAGCTTGAGCCTGCAAACAATGCATTGTGACAATGAAGGCACAATTGCCTTAAGTGAGTGACTGGTTCTGTATGACAGAACAAAACACGTAAAACGCCAATACCAATACGTGCCGGACACAGTGACTGATGGCAAAGTACGCTTGGAGCACGTCGGGAAAAAGGAGCAGGTGGCAGATCTGTTTACAAACGCGCTTGATCACAAACAGCACGATGTGCTGTGTGAATGCATGGGAATGTGCATGTGACTCATGACCCTTGTAACTCAAACCCCCAATGCTAGGTGGCAACCGAGAGTGTGAACATACACACTCTGCACACATGAATGATGCATGCCACATGAATGGGTGGATAGAACACATGGGAGAGCTAAGTGGAGATGGCGCGTAGGATTCATGTAACATGGTGCACTCAACACGAAGATGTAGCCATGCGTGGAGAGTGAAACCAAAACAATTAGGTGAACAGGGGAGGGACAAGGCTAGGTTTTTCTGTTTTTTTATTTTCTTGCTATTTTGTTTTAGCCCTTGGACACATAAGGGGAGGAATGCTGAAAATCCATGTACAAAGGTTCTGGATAGGGTGGACCCCATGTCTAGTGCAAGACAGATAAGGGATCATAAGTGCATGGAAGAAAGACATCAGCCACATGACAAGCAGTGTTGATTGAAGCATGAGAAGTCGCAACAGTCCGGGGAGAGAAAACGGGATGACAACAGACACGATGAAAGGAGGAATTTGAATATAAGAAATAACTAAATATGCAAACGTAACACAACAAGAGTAGACACAACAATACACGGACATGATATACCTTGTAACACAATGTATTAAATGTTGACACATAAAAACATCACACTATACTCAAGCTCTCTCTCTCTCTCAAGCTCTCTCTCTCTCTCTCTCTCTCTCTCTCTCTCTCTCTCTCTCTCTCTCTCTCTC
>SZWC01040849.1:0-11578 GCA_023375785.1 Penium margaritaceum
AAGACAAATGGAGGGAGCCTGATACAACTGGAGCAAGGCCAAGACAACTGGAGCAAGCCCAAGACAAATGGAGCAAGCCCAAGAGAACTCGAGCAAGCCCAAGACAACTGGAGCAAGCCCAAGACGACTGGACCAAGCCCAAGACAACTAGAGCAATTCCAAGACAACTGGAGCAAGGCCAAGACAACTGGAGCAAGCCCAAGACAACTGAAGCAAGCCCAAGAAAACAAGAGCATGGCCAAGACAACTGGCGCAATCCCAAGACAACTTGACCAAGCCGAAGAAAACTGAAGCAAGCTCAAGAAACCTGGAGCAAGGCCAAGACAACTGGAGCAATACCAAGACAACTGGAGCAAGACCAAGAGAACTGGAGCCAGTCTGAGACAGCTTGAGCAAGGCTAAGACATCTGGAGCAAGCCAAAGACAACTGGATCAAGCCAAAGATAGCTGGAGCAAGGCCAAGACAACTAGAGCAAGCCCAAGACAACTGGAGCAAGCCTGATACAACTAGAGCAAGGCCAAGACAACGGGAGCGAGCCAAAGACAACTGAAGCAAGTCCAAGACAACTTGAGCAAGCCCAAGACAACTGGAGCAAGGCCAAGACAACTGGAGCAAGCCCAAGACAACTGGAGCAAGCCCAAGATAACTGGAGCAAGGCCAAGAGAACTGGAGCAAGCCCAAGATAACTGGAGCAAGGCCAAGAGAACTGGAGCAAGCCCAAGATAACTGGAGCAAGGCCAAGAGAACTGGAGCAAGCCCAAGATAACTGGAGCAAGGCCAAGAGAACTGGAGCAAGCCCAAGATAACTGGAGCAAGGCCAAGAGAACTGGAGCAAGCCCAAGATAACTGGAGCAAGGCCAAGAGAACTGGAGCAAGCCCAAGATAACTGGAGCAAGGCCAAGAGAACTGGAGCAAGCCCAAGATAACTGGAGCAAGGCCAAGAGAACTGGAGCAAGCCCAAGATAACTGGAGCAAGGCCAAGAGAACTGGAGCAAGCCCAAGATAACTGGAGCAAGGCCAAGAGAACTGGAGCAAGCCCAAGATAACTGGAGCAAGGCCAAGAGAACTGGAGCAAGCCCAAGATAACTGGAGCAAGGCCAAGAGAACTGGAGCAAGCCCAAGATAACTGGAGCAAGGCCAAGAGAACTGGAGCAAGCCCAAGATAACTGGAGCAAGGCCAAGAGAACTGGAGCAAGCCCAAGATAACTGGAGCAAGGCCAAGAGAACTGGAGCAAGCCCAAGATAACTGGAGCAAGGCCAAGAGAACTGGAGCAAGCCCAAGATAACTGGAGCAAGGCCAAGAGAACTGGAGCAAGCCCAAGATAACTGGAGCAAGGCCAAGAGAACTGGAGCAAGCCCAAGATAACTGGAGCAAGGCCAAGAGAACTGGAGCAAGCCCAAGATAACTGGAGCAAGGCCAAGAGAACTGGAGCAAGCCCAAGATAACTGGAGCAAGGCCAAGAGAACTGGAGCAAGCCCAAGATAACTGGAGCAAGGCCAAGAGAACTGGAGCAAGCCCAAGATAACTGGAGCAAGGCCAAGAGAACTGGAGCAAGCCCAAGATAACTGGAGCAAGGCCAAGAGAACTGGAGCAAGCCCAAGATAACTGGAGCAAGGCCAAGAGAACTGGAGCAAGCCCAAGATAACTGGAGCAAGGCCAAGAGAACTGGAGCAAGCCCAAGATAACTGGAGCAAGGCCAAGAGAACTGGAGCAAGCCCAAGATAACTGGAGCAAGGCCAAGAGAACTGGAGCAAGCCCAAGATAACTGGAGCAAGGCCAAGAGAACTGGAGCAAGCCCAAGATAACTGGAGCAAGGCCAAGAGAACTGGAGCAAGCCCAAGATAACTGGAGCAAGGCCAAGAGAACTGGAGCAAGCCCAAGATAACTGGAGCAAGGCCAAGAGAACTGGAGCAAGCCCAAGATAACTGGAGCAAGGCCAAGAGAACTGGAGCAAGCCCAAGATAACTGGAGCAAGGCCAAGAGAACTGGAGCAAGCCCAAGATAACTGGAGCAAGGCCAAGAGAACTGGAGCAAGCCCAAGATAACTGGAGCAAGGCCAAGAGAACTGGAGCAAGCCCAAGATAACTGGAGCAAGGCCAAGAGAACTGGAGCAAGCCCAAGATAACTGGAGCAAGGCCAAGAGAACTGGAGCAAGCCCAAGATAACTGGAGCAAGGCCAAGAGAACTGGAGCAAGCCCAAGATAACTGGAGCAAGGCCAAGAGAACTGGAGCAAGCCCAAGATAACTGGAGCAAGGCCAAGAGAACTGGAGCAAGCCCAAGATAACTGGAGCAAGGCCAAGAGAACTGGAGCAAGCCCAAGATAACTGGAGCAAGGCCAAGAGAACTGGAGCAAGCCCAAGATAACTGGAGCAAGGCCAAGAGAACTGGAGCAAGCCCAAGATAACTGGAGCAAGGCCAAGAGAACTGGAGCAAGCCCAAGATAACTGGAGCAAGGCCAAGAGAACTGGAGCAAGCCCAAGATAACTGGAGCAAGGCCAAGAGAACTGGAGCAAGCCCAAGATAACTGGAGCAAGGCCAAGAGAACTGGAGCAAGCCCAAGATAACTGGAGCAAGGCCAAGAGAACTGGAGCAAGCCCAAGATAACTGGAGCAAGGCCAAGAGAACTGGAGCAAGCCCAAGATAACTGGAGCAAGGCCAAGAGAACTGGAGCAAGCCCAAGATAACTGGAGCAAGGCCAAGAGAACTGGAGCAAGCCCAAGATAACTGGAGCAAGGCCAAGAGAACTGGAGCAAGCCCAAGATAACTGGAGCAAGGCCAAGAGAACTGGAGCAAGCCCAAGATAACTGGAGCAAGGCCAAGAGAACTGGAGCAAGCCCAAGATAACTGGAGCAAGGCCAAGAGAACTGGAGCAAGCCCAAGATAACTGGAGCAAGGCCAAGAGAACTGGAGCAAGCCCAAGATAACTGGAGCAAGGCCAAGAGAACTGGAGCAAGCCCAAGATAACTGGAGCAAGGCCAAGAGAACTGGAGCAAGCCCAAGATAACTGGAGCAAGGCCAAGAGAACTGGAGCAAGCCCAAGATAACTGGAGCAAGGCCAAGAGAACTGGAGCAAGCCCAAGATAACTGGAGCAAGGCCAAGAGAACTGGAGCAAGCCCAAGATAACTGGAGCAAGGCCAAGAGAACTGGAGCAAGCCCAAGATAACTGGAGCAAGGCCAAGAGAACTGGAGCAAGCCCAAGATAACTGGAGCAAGGCCAAGAGAACTGGAGCAAGCCCAAGATAACTGGAGCAAGGCCAAGAGAACTGGAGCAAGCCCAAGATAACTGGAGCAAGGCCAAGAGAACTGGAGCAAGCCCAAGATAACTGGAGCAAGGCCAAGAGAACTGGAGCAAGCCCAAGATAACTGGAGCAAGGCCAAGAGAACTGGAGCAAGCCCAAGATAACTGGAGCAAGGCCAAGAGAACTGGAGCAAGCCCAAGATAACTGGAGCAAGGCCAAGAGAACTGGAGCAAGCCCAAGATAACTGGAGCAAGGCCAAGAGAACTGGAGCAAGCCCAAGATAACTGGAGCAAGGCCAAGAGAACTGGAGCAAGCCCAAGATAACTGGAGCAAGGCCAAGAGAACTGGAGCAAGCCCAAGATAACTGGAGCAAGGCCAAGAGAACTGGAGCAAGCCCAAGATAACTGGAGCAAGGCCAAGAGAACTGGAGCAAGCCCAAGATAACTGGAGCAAGGCCAAGAGAACTGGAGCAAGCCCAAGATAACTGGAGCAAGGCCAAGAGAACTGGAGCAAGCCCAAGATAACTGGAGCAAGGCCAAGAGAACTGGAGCAAGCCCAAGATAACTGGAGCAAGGCCAAGAGAACTGGAGCAAGCCCAAGATAACTGGAGCAAGGCCAAGAGAACTGGAGCAAGCCCAAGATAACTGGAGCAAGGCCAAGAGAACTGGAGCAAGCCCAAGATAACTGGAGCAAGGCCAAGAGAACTGGAGCAAGCCCAAGATAACTGGAGCAAGGCCAAGAGAACTGGAGCAAGCCCAAGATAACTGGAGCAAGGCCAAGAGAACTGGAGCAAGCCCAAGATAACTGGAGCAAGGCCAAGAGAACTGGAGCAAGCCCAAGATAACTGGAGCAAGGCCAAGAGAACTGGAGCAAGCCCAAGATAACTGGAGCAAGGCCAAGAGAACTGGAGCAAGCCCAAGATAACTGGAGCAAGGCCAAGAGAACTGGAGCAAGCCCAAGATAACTGGAGCAAGGCCAAGAGAACTGGAGCAAGCCCAAGATAACTGGAGCAAGGCCAAGAGAACTGGAGCAAGCCCAAGATAACTGGAGCAAGGCCAAGAGAACTGGAGCAAGCCCAAGATAACTGGAGCAAGGCCAAGAGAACTGGAGCAAGCCCAAGATAACTGGAGCAAGGCCAAGAGAACTGGAGCAAGCCCAAGATAACTGGAGCAAGGCCAAGAGAACTGGAGCAAGCCCAAGATAACTGGAGCAAGGCCAAGAGAACTGGAGCAAGCCCAAGATAACTGGAGCAAGGCCAAGAGAACTGGAGCAAGCCCAAGATAACTGGAGCAAGGCCAAGAGAACTGGAGCAAGCCCAAGATAACTGGAGCAAGGCCAAGAGAACTGGAGCAAGCCCAAGATAACTGGAGCAAGGCCAAGAGAACTGGAGCAAGCCCAAGATAACTGGAGCAAGGCCAAGAGAACTGGAGCAAGCCCAAGATAACTGGAGCAAGGCCAAGAGAACTGGAGCAAGCCCAAGATAACTGGAGCAAGGCCAAGAGAACTGGAGCAAGCCCAAGATAACTGGAGCAAGGCCAAGAGAACTGGAGCAAGCCCAAGATAACTGGAGCAAGGCCAAGAGAACTGGAGCAAGCCCAAGATAACTGGAGCAAGGCCAAGAGAACTGGAGCAAGCCCAAGATAACTGGAGCAAGGCCAAGAGAACTGGAGCAAGCCCAAGATAACTGGAGCAAGGCCAAGAGAACTGGAGCAAGCCCAAGATAACTGGAGCAAGGCCAAGAGAACTGGAGCAAGCCCAAGATAACTGGAGCAAGGCCAAGAGAACTGGAGCAAGCCCAAGATAACTGGAGCAAGGCCAAGAGAACTGGAGCAAGCCCAAGATAACTGGAGCAAGGCCAAGAGAACTGGAGCAAGCCCAAGATAACTGGAGCAAGGCCAAGAGAACTGGAGCAAGCCCAAGATAACTGGAGCAAGGCCAAGAGAACTGGAGCAAGCCCAAGATAACTGGAGCAAGGCCAAGAGAACTGGAGCAAGCCCAAGATAACTGGAGCAAGGCCAAGAGAACTGGAGCAAGCCCAAGATAACTGGAGCAAGGCCAAGAGAACTGGAGCAAGCCCAAGATAACTGGAGCAAGGCCAAGAGAACTGGAGCAAGCCCAAGATAACTGGAGCAAGGCCAAGAGAACTGGAGCAAGCCCAAGATAACTGGAGCAAGGCCAAGACATCTGGATCAAGCCCAAGACAACTGGAGCAAACCTGATACAACTAAAGCAAGGCCAAGACAACTGGAGCAGGCCCAAGACAACTGGAGCAAGGCCACGACAACTGGACCAAGCCCAAGACAACTGGAGCAAGCCCAAGAAAACTTGAAAAGCCCAAGACAAATGGAGCAAGCCTAAGACAACTGAAGCAAAGCCAAGAAAACTGCAGCAAGCCCAGGATAATTGGAGCAAGCCCAAGGCAACTGGAGCAAGCCCAGGAAACCTAGAGCAAGGCCAAGACAACTTGAG
Organism: Penium margaritaceum; assembly: GCA_023375785.1. Classification (NCBI taxonomy): domain Eukaryota; kingdom Viridiplantae; phylum Streptophyta; class Zygnematophyceae; order Desmidiales; family Peniaceae; genus Penium; species Penium margaritaceum. The sequence continues at coordinate 5,713 of SZWC01040849.1, forward strand.
CAAGCCGAAGATACCTGGAGCAAGCTTAAAGCAACTGGAGCAAGGCCAAGACAACGGGAGCAAGGCCAAGAATACTAGAGCAAGCCCAATATACCTAGAGCAAGCCCAAAACAACTGGAGCAAGGCCAACACAACTGGAGGAAGCCTAAGACAACTGGAGCAAGTACAAGACAGCTGGAACAAGGCTAAGACAACTGGAGCAAGCCAAAGAAAACTTGAGCAAGCCAAAGAGAATAGGAGCAAGGCCAAGACAACTGGAGCAAGCCCAAGACAATTGGGGAAAGCCTCATACAACTGGAGCAAGGGCAAGACAACTGGAGCAAGCCCAAGACAAATTGCAACCGAAGATAACTCGAGCAAGCCCAAGATAACTTGAGCAAGCCCAAGACAAGTGGACCAAGCCCAAGACAGCAGGAGCAAGGCCAAGACAACTGGAGCAAGTCCAAGACACCTGGAGCAAGCCCAAGACAACTGAAGCAAGCCCAAGAAAACTGGAGCAAGCTCAGGACAACTCGAGCAAGCCGAAGACAGCTGAAGCAAGCCCAAGAAAACTGGAGCAAGCTCAGGACAACTCGAGCAAGCCGAAGACAGCTGAAGCAAGCCCAAGAAAACTGGAGCAAGCTCAGGACAACTCGAGCAAGCCGAAGACAGCTGAAGCAAGCCCAAGAAAACTGGAGCAAGCTCAGGACAACTCGAGCAAGCCGAAGACAGCTGAAGCAAGCCCAAGAAAACTGGAGCAAGCTCAGGACAACTCGAGCAAGCCGAAGACAGCTGAAGCAAGCCCAAGAAAACTGGAGCAAGCTCAGGACAACTCGAGCAAGCCGAAGACAGCTGAAGCAAGCCCAAGAAAACTGGAGCAAGCTCAGGACAACTCGAGCAAGCCGAAGACAGCTGAAGCAAGCCCAAGAAAACTGGAGCAAGCTCAGGACAACTCGAGCAAGCCGAAGACAGCTGAAGCAAGCCCAAGAAAACTGGAGCAAGCTCAGGACAACTCGAGCAAGCCGAAGACAGCTGAAGCAAGCCCAAGAAAACTGGAGCAAGCTCAGGACAACTCGAGCAAGCCGAAGACAGCTGAAGCAAGCCCAAGAAAACTGGAGCAAGCTCAGGACAACTCGAGCAAGCCGAAGACAGCTGAAGCAAGCCCAAGAAAACTGGAGCAAGCTCAGGACAACTCGAGCAAGCCGAAGACAGCTGAAGCAAGCCCAAGAAAACTGGAGCAAGCTCAGGACAACTCGAGCAAGCCGAAGACAGCTGAAGCAAGCCCAAGAAAACTGGAGCAAGCTCAGGACAACTCGAGCAAGCCGAAGACAGCTGAAGCAAGCCCAAGAAAACTGGAGCAAGCTCAGGACAACTCGAGCAAGCCGAAGACAGCTGAAGCAAGCCCAAGAAAACTGGAGCAAGCTCAGGACAACTCGAGCAAGCCGAAGACAGCTGAAGCAAGCCCAAGAAAACTGGAGCAAGCTCAGGACAACTCGAGCAAGCCGAAGACAGCTGAAGCAAGCCCAAGAAAACTGGAGCAAGCTCAGGACAACTCGAGCAAGCCGAAGACAGCTGAAGCAAGCCCAAGAAAACTGGAGCAAGCTCAGGACAACTCGAGCAAGCCGAAGACAGCTGAAGCAAGCCCAAGAAAACTGGAGCAAGCTCAGGACAACTCGAGCAAGCCGAAGACAGCTGAAGCAAGCCCAAGAAAACTGGAGCAAGCTCAGGACAACTCGAGCAAGCCGAAGACAGCTGAAGCAAGCCCAAGAAAACTGGAGCAAGCTCAGGACAACTCGAGCAAGCCGAAGACAGCTGAAGCAAGCCCAAGAAAACTGGAGCAAGCTCAGGACAACTCGAGCAAGCCGAAGACAGCTGAAGCAAGCCCAAGAAAACTGGAGCAAGCTCAGGACAACTCGAGCAAGCCGAAGACAGCTGAAGCAAGCCCAAGAAAACTGGAGCAAGCTCAGGACAACTCGAGCAAGCCGAAGACAGCTGAAGCAAGCCCAAGAAAACTGGAGCAAGCTCAGGACAACTCGAGCAAGCCGAAGACAGCTGAAGCAAGCCCAAGAAAACTGGAGCAAGCTCAGGACAACTCGAGCAAGCCGAAGACAGCTGAAGCAAGCCCAAGAAAACTGGAGCAAGCTCAGGACAACTCGAGCAAGCCGAAGACAGCTGAAGCAAGCCCAAGAAAACTGGAGCAAGCTCAGGACAACTCGAGCAAGCCGAAGACAGCTGAAGCAAGCCCAAGAAAACTGGAGCAAGCTCAGGACAACTCGAGCAAGCCGAAGACAGCTGAAGCAAGCCCAAGAAAACTGGAGCAAGCTCAGGACAACTCGAGCAAGCCGAAGACAGCTGAAGCAAGCCCAAGAAAACTGGAGCAAGCTCAGGACAACTCGAGCAAGCCGAAGACAGCTGAAGCAAGCCCAAGAAAACTGGAGCAAGCTCAGGACAACTCGAGCAAGCCGAAGACAGCTGAAGCAAGCCCAAGAAAACTGGAGCAAGCTCAGGACAACTCGAGCAAGCCGAAGACAGCTGAAGCAAGCCCAAGAAAACTGGAGCAAGCTCAGGACAACTCGAGCAAGCCGAAGACAGCTGAAGCAAGCCCAAGAAAACTGGAGCAAGCTCAGGACAACTCGAGCAAGCCGAAGACAGCTGAAGCAAGCCCAAGAAAACTGGAGCAAGCTCAGGACAACTCGAGCAAGCCGAAGACAGCTGAAGCAAGCCCAAGAAAACTGGAGCAAGCTCAGGACAACTCGAGCAAGCCGAAGACAGCTGAAGCAAGCCCAAGAAAACTGGAGCAAGCTCAGGACAACTCGAGCAAGCCGAAGACAGCTGAAGCAAGCCCAAGAAAACTGGAGCAAGCTCAGGACAACTCGAGCAAGCCGAAGACAGCTGAAGCAAGCCCAAGAAAACTGGAGCAAGCTCAGGACAACTCGAGCAAGCCGAAGACAGCTGAAGCAAGCCCAAGAAAACTGGAGCAAGCTCAGGACAACTCGAGCAAGCCGAAGACAGCTGAAGCAAGCCCAAGAAAACTGGAGCAAGCTCAGGACAACTCGAGCAAGCCGAAGACAGCTGAAGCAAGCCCAAGAAAACTGGAGCAAGCTCAGGACAACTCGAGCAAGCCGAAGACAGCTGAAGCAAGCCCAAGAAAACTGGAGCAAGCTCAGGACAACTCGAGCAAGCCGAAGACAGCTGAAGCAAGCCCAAGAAAACTGGAGCAAGCTCAGGACAACTCGAGCAAGCCGAAGACAGCTGAAGCAAGCCCAAGAAAACTGGAGCAAGCTCAGGACAACTCGAGCAAGCCGAAGACAGCTGAAGCAAGCCCAAGAAAACTGGAGCAAGCTCAGGACAACTCGAGCAAGCCGAAGACAGCTGAAGCAAGCCCAAGAAAACTGGAGCAAGCTCAGGACAACTCGAGCAAGCCGAAGACAGCTGAAGCAAGCCCAAGAAAACTGGAGCAAGCTCAGGACAACTCGAGCAAGCCGAAGACAGCTGAAGCAAGCCCAAGAAAACTGGAGCAAGCTCAGGACAACTCGAGCAAGCCGAAGACAGCTGAAGCAAGCCCAAGAAAACTGGAGCAAGCTCAGGACAACTCGAGCAAGCCGAAGACAGCTGAAGCAAGCCCAAGAAAACTGGAGCAAGCTCAGGACAACTCGAGCAAGCCGAAGACAGCTGAAGCAAGCCCAAGAAAACTGGAGCAAGCTCAGGACAACTCGAGCAAGCCGAAGACAGCTGAAGCAAGCCCAAGAAAACTGGAGCAAGCTCAGGACAACTCGAGCAAGCCGAAGACAGCTGAAGCAAGCCCAAGAAAACTGGAGCAAGCTCAGGACAACTCGAGCAAGCCGAAGACAGCTGAAGCAAGCCCAAGAAAACTGGAGCAAGCTCAGGACAACTCGAGCAAGCCGAAGACAGCTGAAGCAAGCCCAAGAAAACTGGAGCAAGCTCAGGACAACTCGAGCAAGCCGAAGACAGCTGAAGCAAGCCCAAGAAAACTGGAGCAAGCTCAGGACAACTCGAGCAAGCCGAAGACAGCTGAAGCAAGCCCAAGAAAACTGGAGCAAGCTCAGGACAACTCGAGCAAGCCGAAGACAGCTGAAGCAAGCCCAAGAAAACTGGAGCAAGCTCAGGACAACTCGAGCAAGCCGAAGACAGCTGAAGCAAGCCCAAGAAAACTGGAGCAAGCTCAGGACAACTCGAGCAAGCCGAAGACAGCTGAAGCAAGCCCAAGAAAACTGGAGCAAGCTCAGGACAACTCGAGCAAGCCGAAGACAGCTGAAGCAAGCCCAAGAAAACTGGAGCAAGCTCAGGACAACTCGAGCAAGCCGAAGACAGCTGAAGCAAGCCCAAGAAAACTGGAGCAAGCTCAGGACAACTCGAGCAAGCCGAAGACAGCTGAAGCAAGCCCAAGAAAACTGGAGCAAGCTCAGGACAACTCGAGCAAGCCGAAGACAGCTGAAGCAAGCCCAAGAAAACTGGAGCAAGCTCAGGACAACTCGAGCAAGCCGAAGACAGCTGAAGCAAGCCCAAGAAAACTGGAGCAAGCTCAGGACAACTCGAGCAAGCCGAAGACAGCTGAAGCAAGCCCAAGAAAACTGGAGCAAGCTCAGGACAACTCGAGCAAGCCGAAGACAGCTGAAGCAAGCCCAAGAAAACTGGAGCAAGCTCAGGACAACTCGAGCAAGCCGAAGACAGCTGAAGCAAGCCCAAGAAAACTGGAGCAAGCTCAGGACAACTCGAGCAAGCCGAAGACAGCTGAAGCAAGCCCAAGAAAACTGGAGCAAGCTCAGGACAACTCGAGCAAGCCGAAGACAGCTGAAGCAAGCCCAAGAAAACTGGAGCAAGCTCAGGACAACTCGAGCAAGCCGAAGACAGCTGAAGCAAGCCCAAGAAAACTGGAGCAAGCTCAGGACAACTCGAGCAAGCCGAAGACAGCTGAAGCAAGCCCAAGAAAACTGGAGCAAGCTCAGGACAACTCGAGCAAGCCGAAGACAGCTGAAGCAAGCCCAAGAAAACTGGAGCAAGCCCAGGACAACTAGAGCAAGCCAAAGAAAACTGGAACAAGCCAACGAGACCTGGAGCAAGGCCAAGACAACTGGAGCAAGCCCAAGACAACTCAAGCAAGCTTGATACAACTGGAGCAAGGCCAAGACAACTGGATCAAGCCCAACACAAATGGAGCAAGCCCACGATAACTCGAGCAAGCCCAAGATAAGTGGAGCAAGCGCAAGACAAGTCGACCAAGCCCAAGACAGCTGGAGTAAGGCCAAGACAACTGGAGCAAGGCTAAGACAACTGGTGCAAGCCCAAGACAACTGAAGCAAGCCCAAGAGAATCGGAGCAAGCCCAAGACAACTAGGGTAAGCCCAGAATAACTGAAGCAAGCCTAAGACAACTGGAGCAAGGCCAAGACAACTACAGCAATGCCAAGAAACCTGGAGCAAGCCCTAGACAACTGGAGCAAGCCCAAGACAACTGGAGCAAGCCCAAGACTGTCAGGAATTGTGCTCTGGCTGTACCCTAGGGGGAGTCAAAGCCCCCACGAGGATTCTTGGGCCTTCTGTGGAGCACGTTGTTGCTACTTCAGTTGCTAATGCGAACCAAGGTGGAAGAGTGTGGAGTCCAAGGATCACAGTCAAGAATGGGCAGAATTGAGCCGCAAGCAGTTGCACTCAATCAAAGTCAGAATTGTTGTTATTTTTAGTAAGATTACATCAGATTCGTATAGCCTATAATCAGAGCTTTCCAACGCATCCAAGCACACCCAAAACGGAGCAGTATAGCCCCTGCTATGGCCGTCGAAGTAACCCATGGTGGAGCCGCCCACCATGCCCACGAACGGGAGTGACGGAAGGCGCTTCGACGGTGGCTTGTCGAAGCGCCCTTCCTG
>SZWC01040852.1:0-11577 GCA_023375785.1 Penium margaritaceum
AATCGGAGCAGTAGAGCCCCTGCTACGGCCGTCGAAGTAACCCTTGGTGGAGCCGAGCCGCCCACCATGCCCACGAACGGGAATGACGGGAGGCGCTTCGACGGTGGCCTGTCGAAGCGCCCTTCCTGTTATCCCAACGTGGGGAGGGGCATGCCTTGGTCCAGGGGACCATCCACATTCATTCCTTCATGGCCCATGTGCCTCTGGAGCTCATTGGAGACGAACTAGGATCACTGGCGGTGGATTATCTCGCCACCTATGCCGGGTGCCAGATTCCACACGCCCAACACCCGATTTTCGGGCTAGGCTAACTTTCTGAATACTCACTCAAATCGAGCAATTCAAAGCTCTATCCTGCATGGAAAAATCCAAGGAATCCAAATCTAAAGTCAGATCAGGTGTTCGACCACTCCTCAGTGGTCGAACCAGGGAGTACGATCAACGGCACTCATGGCAAGGGGCACACCATGTCAACACTTCTCCCGCTGGAGGAACGCAAGGGATCAAGAGGATGGCATGCGGAGGAGTTGTAGGAGTGGTGTGAGGCTCAAGTGTGAGAACAAGAGGAGGCATGGAGCTAGGAACCTCTGAAAGATGAACGGACACACAGCTCCGATGTCCAGGAGGTATTCGCGCGGGAGGTACATGCGGGGCAGAGGTGGCAAAGGGAGGAGCAAGGGGGCCAGCAGCAGCAGGAACATCTGGAATGACCGGAGGAGTCGGGGTCACATCAAACAGGCAGCAGAGAAGAACCCCTAAGACACCCGCCGCTACTCCAAGGAAAGGGGCACCCATGAGCCCCCGCAACCTGGCCAATTTCACAGGCCCCTGCATATTGTGTGGGGAAAACCTGCCGGAGGCATCACTCTTGAAGGCCGTTTGCCACGTCTGTGGCCAGCCAACGCATCAGGGGCTGGCCAAGAGTTGCATTGGGCTAAATCGCACGTGTCTGAACTGCCTTAAAGGGGGTCAGGAGAAGGAAGCGGAGCAGAAGAAAAAGGAGGTGAAGAAGCCGGCCCAGACTCAGGAGAATGAGAGGTAGGCGGAAGATAGGATCCAGAGGAAGAGGGGGAGGAGGAGGAGAAAGAGGAAGAGCAGGCTGGGACATGGCAAGGACCTCCCATGGTCTCAGGCACCACCATGCAGCGATGGCAGGAGGAAGAACGGGTGGCGGCAACGGAGCAGGCTCGGAAGGAGAAGGAAGGTAAAACGTGCGCCTAATGTGGGTACCAATGGGGCAGGACAGTGCATGAATGTGAGGGGTGTCACCAAAAGATATTTGACAAATGCCTGGAACAGCTGCGGAATGAAAAAGGGGTACGCAGCAGACCAAAGAAGTGCAAGCGCTGTCGTCGAGAAGCCAAACGTCAGCAGGGAACACAAAAACCATCACGGGTAAGAACTGGAAGGGGAAGAACTGGACTCAGAGGAAGAGGAAGAGCGGGATTCGCTCTGAGTAGCCGCGCAGATTTGCCCCAGCTCTGTCAAGGCGATCAGCAAGGGTGAGCACTGCACCCAATGCAGCAGGTTAGCCCACCAAGGTTGCCTTGTTACAGGCAGCTCGGCTTGGGCGGGACAGTGCCACAAGTGCGTGGGGATGGCCGCAGGGGAGGAGGGGGCTTCGCTGTCCTATGATGGAGACACCTTGGCCCCAGTCTGCGGGGCATGCATGGAGGACTTGATAGAGTTCGGCAAGCCTTGCGGAATGTGCAACACAATGTGCCACCTGCAGTGTGTGGTGCGCGGGAAGGAGGGCATTTGGACCTGTAGTAGTTGTCGCGACAAGACGCAGAAGATCAAGTGGAAGTTCTCCAACAAACGCTCCTGCATTGGAACAACTGCGGTGGTTGGGTTGAAGGGACAGTCTATCGCTGTGAGCACTGCAGAGGTATCGCACATGAACACTGCACCGCGGAGGTAGGGCGATGCAACGAGGACAAGAAAGTCTACCGATGCTCGAGCTGTAGGAAATACGAGCACGCACCACACTGCTCCTCATGCAAGCAGCTGGTCACCGCACCCACAATGGAAGCACAGTGTGAAGGATGCAGACTCTTTGTCCACGATGAGTGCGCGGAGAGGCTCTAGAGGAAGGGATGGACCGTGGAGAGATACTGCAGACCGTGCCAGGAATAGAACCGTCCCAGGCCCCGCATATACTTCAAACGGATGACTCGCTGAAAGACTCTGGGGCAGAGTCTTGCAAGAAGGGGGGGCTGGGGGCATCACTATCAGGCACACTTCAGCTGTAGCTCCGCGGGGAAGACCCATCCACGGAGAGGGCCTGGGCAGGCTAAGTTCCGCGCACAGATTGCTGGCTCCCACGGACGCGGTTGAGTGAAGGGTAGCGCGGAACCTAGGGGTAGGGCGTCTGCAGCGGTTTCTCTATTGCTTAGGGCATGAAGTGGAGGAGAAAAAGGCGGGAGGCAATAATGAGGAACCCGTGGTACAAAGAGAACAAGGACAAGCCGCAGTAAGACTTCTGATTGCTGTCAAGGCGTAGACAAGTCAGCGGAGGAACTGCGCAATCAAGGGAGAAGCACCCAATCAACATGAGTGACCATGCATCAATCACGGAGGAACCTCTGGAGACGCACCGCGGAAAACAAAGATTCAAGGAAGAATACGAAGACCGCGTGCAGGAGCCGCGGATGAAGAAGATGGTTAGTAAAGGACATGCTGAGTTTGAGGACGAGACCCGCGGGGCGTAGTCGCACCACAAGGAGTCCAAGTAGAAAGGAAGGGAGATAGCTTGTGAGGGATGAGACCGACGGTGTGTAGTCACACCGCGCAGAGTCCCAAGTAGATAACACATAGAAGACAGTAGCACAAGACAGCTCAGCCTTGCATGTGTCCCTAAACAATATTCCGGATTCATGTACGCTGCCAAATTCATCTAAGACATTCAACCGCTCCCGGTGTTCACTAACCCACTGCCCCCGTGCCTCCCATAACTCTTGAAGTCCTATCCGCAAACTGTGGAATTGCGTGCGTGAAGAGCCAAAAGTCCAGGTGAAGTGAACTGTCGGCGGAGCCTTTGCTTGCACATGTCTGCGGAACAAGGGTTCCGCGGAGAGGAGCTAGAAGCCACGCGGTGGCGGCTCATGTGTGGCAAGGAGTGGACCGCGGAGTGGCATTCATTGGTGAGGTTTGTGCACAGAGATTCAGACATCTGGTCCGCGGCATTGCTAGTAGCTAGGGGTTGGGACCCTGTGATTCCGCTACACATCTAAGTAGAACCCTGGTAGTGATAAGAAGTGCATGATTCGTGGATCACGCAGAATCAGGTCTGCGCGGAGGAGATTAGAGGCGCGGCAAAATTGGGGGTATCACCCTAGTTGTGCCTCAATTGGGCACTAGCTACGCCCTAGTTGTGGCCTAGTTGCACCTTGGTTGCGCCCTACTTCCGCCCTACGTGTGCCCTACTTGCGCCCTATTTGCACCCTACTTGCGCCCTACTTGCACCCTAGTTGCACCAGACTTGCACCCTAGTTACGTCCGAGTTGCGCCTCAATTGGGCAGTAGCTACGCTCTACTTGCACCCTAGTTGCATTCTAATTGTGCCCGAGTTGCGCCCTAGGTGCGCCCTACTTGTGCCCTAGTTACACCCTAGTTGCGCCCTAGTTGTGCCCTGCTTGCACCCTAGTTGCGTCATAGTTGCGCCCTAGTTGCACCCTACTTGCGTCCTACTTACGCCCTGCTTGCGTCCTGGTTGCATCCTAGTTGCGCCCTATTTGCGCCCTACTTGTGCCCTACTTGCACACTACTTGCGCCCTACTTGCGCCCTACGTGCGTCCTAGTTGCGCCCTAGTTGTACCTTCGTTACACCCTAATTGCGTCCTACTTGCGCCCTATTGCTCCCTAGTTGCGCCCTACTTGCACCCTATTTGTGCCCTACTTGTGCCCTAGTTGTGCCCTAGTTGCGTCGTAGGTGGGCACTAGCTACACCCTAGTTGCGCCCTAGTTGCACCCTAGTTGTGCCTAATTGTACCCTACTTGTACCCTACTTGTGCCCTAGTTGCGCCCTACTTGCGCCCTAGTTGCGCCAAAGTTGCGTCTTGGTTGGGTATCAGTTCGGCACTAGCTACACCCTAGTTGCGCGCTATTTGTGCCCTAGTTGCGCTCTACTTATATCCTAGTTGTACCCTATTTTCGCCCTACTTGCACCTTAGTTGCGCCCTAGTTGCGCCCTAGTTGCGCCCCACTTGTGCCCTACTTGCGTCCTAGTTACGCCCAAGTAGCGTTCTAGTTGCGCCCTACTTGAACCCTACTTGCGCCCTACTTGCACCCTAGTTAAGCCCTATTTGTGCCCTAGTTGCGCCCTACTTGCATCATACTTGCGCCCTACTTGCATCCTAGTTGGGCCCAAGTTGCGCCCTTGTTGCGGACGTAACTCCCGCGCCTCCCCGTACAAAATGCTGAAGAGCCGCATGACTGCACACTGGCTACAGATGCCCACTATAGACACCCTCTCCGCCAACACAGCTACCGCCCGCTAGGCCCAGCTCTCTTTCGCCTCGGCCAAGCAGCGGCGTGGGCCCTGTGCCGGGCAAATCCTAGCCAGCCGGGCAAGGAAGACTCAAGACCGATCCCCCAGGCCGCCCAGAGTTTCCCACGCCAGGGGGCGCATAAAGTACCCACAGTGTGGAGTCTCGCCATACTTGGCGCACTTCGCCGCCTCGGCCGCCTCCTTTGCTTTTCAGGTTCCGTGGCCCGCGCTCGGTGCACGTCCACTGTTGTGACGTCAAGCATACAAAATGTGCCAGTCTTCCGATCCTCCGGTGACAGGTCAGATCACAGCTCCCCCACGCCCCCCGGGCAACGGCAGGATCCCCTCATGTTCCACCTACACTGGCAGCCGGTGCTCCTTGCATATGTTGCCAAGCTCCTCGTAAATGGAATGGTGGACGTGCTGTGTCGCGCCACCCTTACGCTACCGTCGGGTGACAGCAGCTGGGTCCAAACTTTCCATCTTGGCAAGAACAAGGTGGGCCACTGACAACTCGAGCCACATCTGAGTATGAAGGCCAAAGTCCTCTTGACTTAAGGCAATGCCTTGGGCACCAGCCTGGGCAGTGCCGACACCACCTCAGTCCACATTGGAGCAAGGAAGTGAAGCTCACGGTCCGTAGGGAGGAAGGGGCCAAACTCAAAAGAAAGGGCCTGAAGCACAGATCCCGTCGCGCAAGCGGAGGCCAGATGGGCCAAGTCCCTGGCACCCAGCAGTCCTACTCCTCCAAAGGCAAATGGGAGCTGGACCCGTTGACGCGCTGGCATCTGTAGGTTGAAGCTCTTCGATCCCTACGCAGGTGCCTGATGCCCCGGAGGAGCTCGAGCACTACCTCCCACACCTCCATATCAAATCGGTGCAGCATCGCATGCCAATGTGCCTCGGTTTGTAGTGCACATACATAGAAGTCTACTCGCAGCACCACACAAAAGCGGAGGAGTGTCATCGCTGCCTGCACCTCCTCCATCCTACCCATTTGTGCCAAGCCACACACTTGTTCGTGAAGCCACCGGTATGCCCACAGAACCTGAAAGGACTCAGAGCCGACTAGGCAGCCCAGCACCAAAACCCCGTCACGCCTACATGGGAGCTCAACTAGTGTTCACGGGACCACCTCCTCCAACTGTTGAAGTAGAAGACACTTTTGCGGTTTGATCTGCAAGCCCCGGAGTGCTGCTACCTCGACCATGGCCGCTAAGCACGTCTAGACAAGGTGTTGATTTGCGACAAGGTGTTGACTTGCGACAAGGTGTTGATTTGCGAGAGGGTGTTGATTTCCGAGAGGATGTTTATTTGGAGCAGGGTGTTGATTTGCCACAGCGTGTTGATATGCGACAGGGTATTGATTTGCGACAGGGTGTTGATTTGTGACAGGGTGTTGATGTGCGACAGGGTCTTGATTTGCAAAAGGGTGTTGATTTGCCACAGGGTGTTGATTAGCCACAGGGTGTAGATTTGTGACCGGGTGTAGATTTGCGACAGGGTGTAGATTTGCACGAGGGTGTTGATTTGCGACAGGGTGTTGATTTTCGACAGGGTGTTGATTTGCAACGGGGTGTTGAGTTGCGACATGGTGTTGATTTGCAACAAGGTGTTGATTTGCGACAGGGTGTTGGTTTGCGATTGGGTGTTGATTTGCAACGTGTTGATTTGCAACAAGGTGTTGATTTGCAACAGGGTGTTGATTTGCAACAGATTGTTGATTTATGATAGGATGATGATTTGCGATAGGGTGTTGATTTGCGATAGGGTGTTGATTTGCAACAGGGTGCTGATTTGTGACAGGGTGTTGATTTGTGACAGGGTGTTAAATTGCGACAGGGTGTTAATTTGCGGCAGGGTGTTGATTTGCAACAGGGTATTGATTTGCGACAAGGTGTTGATTTGCAATATGGTGTTGATTTGCGACAGGTTGTTGATTTGCGACAGGGTGTTAATGTGTGACAGGGGGTTGATTTGCGACAGGGTGTTGATTTGCGACAGTATGTTCATTTGCGATAGAGTGTTAATTTGTGACCGAGTGTTGATTTGCGATAGGATGTGGACTTGCAACAATGTGTTTATTTACGACAATGTCTTGATTTGCGACAGGGTGTTGATTTCCGACAAGTGTACATTTGCGACAGGGTATTGATTTGCGACAGGGTGTTGATTTGTGACAGGGTGTTCGTTTGCGACAAGGTGTTCATTTGCGACAGGGTGTTGATTTGGAATAGACAGTTGATTTGTGATGGGGTGTTGATTTGTAACTGGGTGTTGATTTGAGACAGGGTGTTGATTTTCCACAAGGTGTTGATTTGCAACAGGGTGCTGATTTGCAACAAGGTGTTGACTTGCGACAGGGTTTTGATTTGTGACAGGGTGTTCATAATCAATATGGTGTTGATTTGCGACAGGATTTGTATTTGCAAGAGGGTGTTTAATTGCGAGAGGGTGCTGATTTGCGACAGGGTGTTGATTTGCGACATGGTGTTGATTTGCGACAGGGTGCTGATTTGTGACAGGGTGTTGATTTTCAACAAGGTGTTGATTTACGACAGGGTGTTGATTTGCGACAGGGTGTTTATTTACGACAGGATATTGATTTATGACATGGTGCTGAGTTCCGACACGGTCTGGATTTGCGACGGGGTATTGATTTGCGACAGGGTGTTGATTTGCAACAGAGTGTTGATTTGCGACAGGGTGTTGAATTGCGAAAGGGTGTCAAATTTTGACAGGGTGTTGATTTGCGACAAGGTTTGGATTTACAAAAGGTATTGATTTGTGACAGGGTGTTGATTTGTGACAAGGTGTTGATTTGCAACATGGTGTTGATTTGCAACAGGGTGCGGATTTGCGACAGGGTGTTGATTTGCATTGAGGTTTTCATTTGTGACAGGGTGTTGATTTACGACAGGGTGTTGATTTGCGAGAGGCTGTTGATTTGCGACAGGGTGTTGATTTACGACAGGGTGTTGATTTGCGACAGGGTGTTGATGTGTGACAGGGTGCTGATTTGCAACAGGGTGATAATTTGTAACATGGTATTGATGTGCGATAAGGTGTTGATTTGCGACAAGGTGTTGATTTGCAACAAGGTGTTGATTTGCGATAGGGTGTCGATTTGCGCCAATGTGTTGAATTGCACAGGGTATTGATTTGTAGCAGGGTGTTGATTTGCAACAAGATGTTGATTTGCAACAGGGTGCTGATTGGCGACAGGGTGTTCATTTGCAAGAGGGTGTTGATTTGCGGCAGGGTGCTGATTTGCGACAGGGTGTTGATTTGTAATAGGGTGTCTATTTGTGACAGATTGCTTGTTTGTGACAAGGTGTTGATTTGCAACAGAGTGTTTGTTTGCGACAGGGTGTTGAATTGCGAAAGGGTGTCAAATTTTGACAGGGTGTTGATTTGCGACAAGGTGGTGATTTGCAAAAGGTATTGATTTGTGACAGGGTGTTGATTTGTGACAAGGTGTTGATTTGCGACAGGGTGTTGATTTACAACAGGGTGTGGATTTGCAACAGGGTGTTGATTTTCAATAAGGTATTAACTTGCGACAGGGTGTCAATTTACGACAGGGTGTTGATTTGCGAGAGGCTGTTGATTTGCAACGGGGTGTTGATTTGCAAAAGGGTGTTGATTTGCGACAGGGTGTTGATTTGTGACAGGGTGCTCATTTGCAACTGGGTGATAATTTGCGACATGGTATTGATGTGCGACAAGGTGTTGATTTGAGACAAGGTGTTGCTTTGCGACAAGGTGTTGATTTGCGACAGGGTGTCGATTTGCGCCAGGGTGTTGAATTGCACAGGGTATTGATTTGCAGCAGGGTGTTGATTTTCAACAAGGTGTTGATTTGCGACAGGGTTCTGATTTGCGACATGGGGTTGATTTTCAAGGGGTGTTGATTTGTGACAGGGTGCTGATTCGCGACAGGGTGTTGATTTGTAATAGGGTGTTTATTTGCGACAGAGTGTTGATTTGCGACACGGTATTGATTTCCGACAGGGTTTTGATTTGCGACAGGGTGTTGATTTGCGACAGGGGGCTGATTTGCGACATGGTGTTTTTTTGCAACAGGGTGTTGATTTGTGACAGGGTGTTGATTTGTAACAGGGTGTTGATTTGCGATAAGGTGTTGATTTGCGACAGGGTGTTGACTTGCGACAGGGTGTTGATTTGCGACAGGGTGTTGATTTGCGACAGGGTGTTGATTTGCGACATGGTGTTGATTTGCAAGAGGGTGTTGATTTGTGACATGGTATTGAGTTGTGACATGGTGCTGATTTGCGATAGGGTTTGGATTTGCGACGGGGTATTGATTCGCGACAGGGTGTTTATTTGCAACAGAGTGTTGCTACAGGGTGTCGAATTGCGAAGAGTGTCAATTTGTGACAGGGTGTTGATTCGTGACAAGGTGTTAATTTGCGAAAGGTATTGATTTGCGACAGGGTGTTCATTTGTGACAGGATGTTGATTTACGACAGGGTGTTGTTTTCCAACATGGTGTGGCTTTGCGACAGGGTGTTGATTTGCAACAAGGTATTGATTTGCAACATGGTGTTGATTTACGACAGGATGTCCATTTGCGAGAGGCTGTTGATTTGCGACAGGGTATTGATTTGCGACAGGGTGTTGATTTGCGACAGGGAGTTGATTTGCGACAAGGTGTTGATTCGCAACAAGGTGTTGATTTGCAACAAGGTGTTGATTTGTGACAGGCTGTTGATTTGTGACAGGGTGTTTATTTGCAACATGGTATTGATTTGCAACAAGGTATTGATTTGCGACAAGGTATTCATTTGTGACAAGGTGTTGATTTGCAAGAAGGTGTTGATTTGCGCCAAGGTGTTGAACTGCATGGGGTATTGATTTGCGGGAGGGTAATGATTTGCGGTAAGGTGTTGATTTGCAACATGGTGTTGATTCGCGACATGGTGTTGATTTTCAAGAGGGTGTTGATTTGCGATAGAGTGCTGATTTGCGACAGGGTGTTAACTTGTACTATGATGTTTATTTGTGGCAGAGTGTTGATTTGCGACATGGTGCTGGTTTGCGACAGGGTGTTGATTTGTGACAGGGTGTTGATTTGCGACAGGGTGTTGATTTGCGACAGGGTGTTCATTTGCAACAGGGTGTTGATTTGTAACAAGGTGTTGACTTGCGATATGGTGTTCACTTGCGTTAAGGTGTTGATTTGCAACGTGGTGTTGGTTTGGGACAGGGTGTTTGCGGCAGGGTATTGATTTGCGACAAGGTGTTGATTTGCAACAAGGTGTTGATTCCTATGTTTTACTCCTACTTGCCCACTAAGTTGGGAAGTCCGGCAGTCAGAGAGTAGAGTCGGAGACTACCTACTCCAAGTCGGTGAAGTCTCTACACAGAAAAATGTAGAAGCCAGGGCGGGCCTCGAGGAACTGGCTTGCTTTCCTTGAATGCTAGTACAAAACCTGGTCGCTGACACAAAACATGTCCAAGCATTGTACATGCAAGAATGCATGTTCTGTAGGGGTTTTGGAAGACAAGTAATTTCCATGTGGCACACTTGCATGCAGATTAAGTCGTCCTCTATGTACTATAGTCAAAAGGCCGACTTGGCCGACTTGGAGTTGGATAGATCAAGTTGGAGTCGGAACAAAACACAGGTTGATTTGCAACAATGTGTTGATTTGTAACAGGGTATTGATTTGGAACAAGGTGTTGATTTGTGAAAAGGTGTTGATTTGTGATTGGGTGTTGATTTACGATAGGGTGTTGATTTGTAACAGGGTATTTCTTTGCAGCAGAGTGTTGATATGGGACTGGGTGTTGATTTGCAACATGCTGTTGATTTGCGACAGGTTGTTGATTTGCGACAGGATGTTGATTTGTGACTGGTTCTTTGATTTGCGACGGGGTGTTGATTTGTGACAAGGTGTTGATTTGCGACAAGACGTTGATTTGCCACGCGGTGTTGATTTGCAACAAGGTGTTGAGTTGCGACAAGGTCTTGATTTGTAACAAGATCAAGATTTGGGATAAGGTCATGATTTAGGACAAGCAATTGGTATGCAACAAGGTGTTGTTATGTGACAAGTCTTTGAACTATAGCAAGGCTTTGATTTGCAACTATGTGTTGATTTAGGCCCTACTTGCGCCCTAATCGCGCCCTACTTGCACCCTTGTTGCGTCTTAGTTGCGCCCTAGTTGCACCCTAGTTGCGCCCGTCATGCGCCCTTATTGCACCCTACTTTCACCCTACAGGCACCCTACTTGCGCCCTACTTGCGCCCTTCTGGTGCCCTTCTTGCGCCCTACTGGCACCCTACTCGCACCCTAGTTGTGCCCTAGTTGCGCCCTTGTTGCGCCTTAGTTGTGTCCTAATTGCGCCCTACTTGCACCCTAGTAGCGCCCTACTTGCACCCTAGTTGGGTCTTAATTCCACCCTAGTTGCACCCTACTTGCACCCTTCTTGTGCCCTTATTGCACCCTACAGGCGCCCTACGTGCGCCTTTGTTACACCTCAGTTGGGCACTAGCTACGCCCTAATTGTGCCCTAGTTGCGCCCTAGTTGCGTCTTACTTGCGCCCTACTTGCGCCTTCGTTGCACCCTAGTTGCATCCTACTTGCTCCCTAGTTGCCTCTAGGTGCCCCCTAGTTGCGCCCTAGTTGCGCCCTAGTTGCGCCCTAGTTGCGCCCTGGTTGCGCACAAGTTGTAGCCTACTTGCGCCCTACTTGCACCGTACTTGCGCCCTAGTTACGCCTCAGTTGGGCACTACCTACGCCCTAGTTGTATCGTCGTTGCGCAATAGTTGCATCCTACTTTTGCCGTATTTGTACCCTAGTTGTGCCTTAGTTGCGCCCTAGTTGCGCACAAGTTGCGCCCTAGTTGCGCCTTAGTTGCGCCCTAGCTGGGACCTAGTTGCGCCCTAGTTGCGCCCTAGTTGCGCCCGTGTTGCGCCCTAGTTGCGCCCTAGTTGTGCCCTAGTTGCCCCAGTTGCGCCCTAATTGCGCCTTAGTTGCGCCCTAGTTGCGCCCTAGTTGCACCCAAGCCGCGCTCTGGTCGCGCCCTAGTCGCGCCCTAGTTGCACCCTAGTTGCACAC
>SZWC01040854.1:0-11572 GCA_023375785.1 Penium margaritaceum
CCCTTTGACACCAGGTCGGTTTCACAACACCCCCCCCCCCTCCCCCCGCAGGTCGCGGGCCTATTCTATATTGCGCGTATGAGGATTCAAAACCAGGACCTACTACTCCAGAATCTAGCTCTATTAGCACTAAGCCATCTGACATGGTGTTCATATGATGTGTAAATGACATAATAAGAGTTCCTATGGGTTAAGGGCATAAGATAAGGGGGTGTAAGATAAAAGGATAGTTTTCAAAACTATAAATGATAACAAAGTTAGTTTAATCATAAGTATTTGACACAGACCGAATTTCAAAACTTTCAACTTCGAGCTTGGATAACCTCGCAACCATTTCTCCAATTGACCAGCCGTAAGAAGGAAAGTTGACAACACACAGTGAAGCTCTTTTTATGATATTTAGTGATACAAGCATACTTTGGTTGGTCATTGTGCATGGTAGCCACACCATGCCACTACTTATCGAAGGTCTTGGTAGTTGCTAGTCAATACCGAGTACTCCCAAACCACTATTGCTCCCTCTGTCCGTGTTTGACTTGTATCATGAGTTGTGAATGTTGACCACACACACAAAACTTCTTTGGTCATGACCAGTGATATCTGCCTACTTGGGTAGGTCATTGTGCATTGTAGCCACATCGTGCCAGCACGTACAAAAGATCTTTGTACTTGCTAGAAGATACATAGTGTTTTGAAACCATTTTCCCCCCTCACCATTTGTGACTCGTGTTATGGGTTGTGAATGTTGACCACCCATATCGAAATTCTTTGGTTATGGTTAGTGACATATGCCTAGTTTGGTTTGGCACTGTACGTGGTTACCACGCCTTGTCACTATGTATTGAAGGTCTGTGTACTTTGTAGTTGATAGCTAGTGTTCCCAACCCATTCTTACATCCCTTCGACTATCAGTGACTCGTGTTGTGCGTTGTCAACGTTGACCACATGAGGTGAAATTCGTTGGTCATGGTCAGGGACATGCATACTTTGGTTTGTCACTATACATTGTAGCCACACTGCCACTACATGTTGAGGGTATTTGTACTTGCTAGTCGATCTAGTATTCACAAACCATTATCTTCCATCCTGACCATTTGTGACTCGTGTTAAAAGATGTCAAAGTTTACCACACGTAGTGACATTATTTGGCCATGGTCAGTGACATATACCTACTTTGTATGGTCATCGTGCGTAGTATCCACACCGTGCCACAACTTCATGAAACGCCTTGCGCTTGCTATTTGATTCTTGGTGTTGCCAAACCATGATTTCCCCCTCTGAAAATTTGTAACTCGTATTATGAGTTGTCAACATTGACCACACACAGCGGATTTCCTTGGTCAAAGGCAGTACATATGCCTACTCTGGTCGGTCATTGTGCATGGTAGCCACACGGTGCTTAGACTGATTGAAGGTCGCTTTTCTTGCTAGTTGAGAACTGATATTCCCAGACCAATGTTCCCCCCTCTAACCGTTTCTGACTCGTGTTATGGTTGGTGAATGTTGTCCACCCATATTGAAATGCTTTGGTCATGGTCAGTGACATGTGTCTTGTTTGGTTGTTTGGTGTGCATAGTAGCCACACCATGCCAGTACGTATTGAAGATCTTTGTCATTTCTAGTCAATCCATAGGGTTACCAAACCATCGTCTCTCCCTCTGACCATTTGTGACTCATGTTATGAGTTGTCAATGTTGACCATACATAGTGGAATTCTTTGGTCATAGTCTGTGACGTATGCATCGTTTGGTTCGTCACTGTGCGAGCTAACCACACCATGCCACTACTTGTTGAAAATAGTTCTACTTGCTAGTTGACAACTAGTGTTCCCAACCCATGGTTTCGCCCACTGACCATTTGTGACTCGTGTTATGAGTTGTTAACGTTGACCACGCACTGTGAAATCCGTTTGGTCATGGTTAATGACATGTGTCTACTTTGGTTTGTCTATGTACATGGTTACCACGCCATGTCACTACGTATCGAAGGACTTTGTGCTTTCTAGTTCATAGCTAGTGTTCCCAAACCATTGTTGTCCCCTCTGAATATCTGTGACTCATGTTGTGAGTTGTCAACACTGACCACATGAAGTGAAATTCGTTGGTCATCGTCAGTGCCATATGCACACTTCGGTTTTTTGCTGTGCATGGTAGCCACGGTGTGCCTACACATACTGAAGGTATTTTTACTTGCTAGTCAATAACTAGTATTCATAAACCACTATCTTCCACCCTGACCATTTGTGACTCGTGTTATGAGTTGTCAATTTTTACCACACTTAGTGACATGATTAGGTCATGGTCAGTGACATATGCCTTATTTTGGTTGGTCATCGTGCATGGTATCCACGCCGTGCCACAGCGTATTGAAGCTCCTTGTGCTTGCTATTTGATACTTGGTGTTCCCAAACCATTTTTCCCCCTCAGACCATTCGTGACTCACATTATGAGTTGTCAACGATGACCACACACAGTGGATTTCTTTGGTCAAAGGCAGTACATATGCCTACTTTGGTCGGTCATTGTGCATGGTAGCCACACCATGCTTATACTGATTGAAGGTCGTTGTACTGGCTAGTTGAGAAATGATATTCTTGGACCATTGTTCCCCCCTGTGACCGTTTGTGACTCGTGTTATGGTCAGTGAACGTTGACCACCCATGTTGAAATTCTATGGTCATGGTCAGTGACACATGCCTAGTTTGGTTGTTTGGTGTGCATAGTAGTCACCCCGTGCCACTATGTATTGAAGTTGTTTGTCCTTTTGAAGTCTATGCACAGGGTTCCCAAACCATTGTATCTCCCTCTGACCATTTGTTACTCGTGTTATGAGTTGTCAATGGTGCTGTGTGTCCACACATAGTGGACTTCTTCGGTCATATTTATTGACGTATGCATCCTTTGGTTGGTCAGTGTGCACGCTAGCCACACCATGCCACTGCTTGTTGAAGGTCTTAGTACTTGCTAGTTGATAAATAGTGTTTCCAACCCATTGTTTCCCCCTCCGACCATTTGTGACTCGTGTTATGCGTTTTCAACGTTGACCACACACTGTGAAATTCTTTTGGTCATGGTCACTGACATATGCCTACTTTGGTTTGTCACTGCACATGGTGACCACGCCATGTTACTACGTATTGAAGGTCTTGTTGCTTTCAAGTTGATAGCTAGTGTTCCCAACCCATTGTCACCCCCTTTGAATATCTGTGACTTGTGTCGTGAGTTGTCTGCTTTAACCACATGAAGTGAAATAATTTGGTCATTGTCAGTGACATATGCATACTTTCGTTGGTCACTGTTCAGTGCAGCCATACTGGGCAACTACATATTGAAGGTCTTTGTACTTTCTAGTCGATAACAAGTATTCAGAGACCATTATCTTCCATTCTTACCATTTGTAACTCGTGTTATGAGTTGTCAAAGTTTACCACACATGGTCACATTATTTGGTCATGGACAGTGGCATATGCATACCTCGGTCGGTCATCGTGCATGGTATCCATGCCTACCACAACGTATTGAATGTAATTTTGCTTGCTAGTTGAAACCTGGTGATCTCAAACCATTGCTTCCCCCTCTGACTATTTGTGACTTGTAGTATGAGTTTTCAACGTTGACCACACACAGGGTATTTCTTTGGTCAAAGGCAGTACATATGCCTATTTTGGTCGGTCATTGTGCATGGTAGCCACACCGTGCTTATACTGATTGAAGGTTGTTGTACTTGCTAGTTGAGAACTGATATTCCCGGACCATTGTGTCCCCTGACCGTTTGTGACTCGTGTCATGGTTGGTGAATGTTGACCACCCATGTTGAAATTATCTGGTCATGGTCCGTGAACATATGCCTAGTTTGGTTGTTTGGTGTGCAAAGTAGCCACACCGTGTCACAGCGTATTGAAGTTCTTTGTCCTTTCTAGTCCATGCATAGGGTTTCCAAACCATTGTCCCTCACTCTGACCATTTGTGACTCTTGTTATGAGTTGTCAATGTTGACCACACATAGTGGACTACTTTGGTCATAGTCAGTGACGTATGCATTATTTGATTAGTCAATGTGCACGCTAGCCACGCCATGCCACTGCTTGTTGAAGGTCTTTGTACTTGCTAGTTGATAACTAGTGTTCCCATTGTCTCCCCCTCTGACCATTTGTGACTCGCGTTATGTGTTTTCAATGTTGACCACACACTGTGAAAATCCTTTGGTCATGGTTAGTGACATATGCCTACTTTGGTTTGTCACTGTACATGGTTACCACGCCGCGTCACTATGTGTTGAGGGTATTTGTGCTTTCTGGTTAATAGCTAGTGTTTCCAAAGCATTGTTACCCCCCGTTGACTACCTCTGACTCATGTTGTGAGTTGTCAACGCTAACCACATGAAGTGAAATTCGTTTGTCACGGTCAGTCACATATGCATACTTTGGTTGGTCACTGTGCATGATAGCCACGCTGTGCCACTACATATTGAAGGTATTTGTACTTGCTACTCAATAACTAGTATTCACAAACCATTGTCTTCCACTCTGACCATTTGTGACTCGTGTTATGAGTTGTCAACGTTTACGACACCTAGTGGCATTTTTTTGGTCATGGTCAGCGACATATGCCACCTTAGGTTGGTCATTGTGCATGGTATCCACACCGTGCCACAACTTATTGAAGGTCATTGTGCTTGCTAGTTGATACCTGGTGTTCCCAAACCATTGTCTTCCCCTCCGACCATTTGTGAATCCTATCATGAGTTGGCAACGTTCATCACACACAGTGTTTTTCTTTGGTCAAAGGCACTACATATGCCTCCTTTTGTCGTTCATTGTGCATGGTAGCCACACCGTGTTTATAGTGATTGAAGGGCGCTGTACTTGCTAGTTGAGAACTGATATTCCCGGACCATTGTTTCCCCCTCTGACTGTTTGTGACTCGTGTTATGGTTGGTGAACGTTCACCACCTATAATGAAATTCTTTGGTCATGGTCAGTGACATATGCCTAGTTTGGTTGTTTGGTGTGCACAGTAGACACAATGTGCCACTAAGTGTTCAAGTTATTTTTCCTTTCTAGTCCATGCATAGGTTTCCCAAACCATTGTCTCTCCCTCTGACCATTTGTGACGCGTGTTATGAGTTGTCAGTATTGACCATACATAGTGGACTTCTTCCGTCATAGTCAGTGACGTATTCATCCTCTGGTTGGTCACTGTGCATGCTAGCCACACCGTGCCACTACTTGTTGAAGTTCATCATACTTGCTAGTTCATAACTAGTGTTCCCAACTCATTGTTTCCCCCGCTGACCATTTGTAACTCGTATTACGAGTTCTCAATGTTTACCACACACTGTGAAATTCGTTTGGTCATTGTTAGTGACATATGCCTTTTTTGGTTTGTCACTGTACATGGCTATCATGCCGTGTCACTATGTATTGAAGGTATTTTTGCTCTCCTGTTAATAGCTAGTGTTCCCAAACCATTGTTACCCCCCTTTGACTATCTGTGACTCCTGTTGTGAGTTGTCAACGCTGACCACATGAAGTGAAACTTGTCGGGCATGGTCAGTCACACATGCATTCTCTGGTTGGTCACTGTGCATGGTAGCCACACTGTGCCACTACATATTGAAGGTATTCGTACTTGCTACTTGATAACAAGTATTCACAAACCATTGTCTTCCACTCTGACCATTTGTGTCTCGTGTTATGAGTTGTCAAAGTTTACCATACATAGTGACATTATGTTGTCATGGTCAGTGACATATGCGTACTTTGGTTGGTCATCGTCCATGTTTACTTCGACTTCCGACTTTAGGGGGTTAAGTCGGAGTCACAAAGTCGATCAAAGACGACGTCAACGTTGACTTGACTTGACCCCCATTTTTTCTCCCAGGATCTGGGATGACCTCATATGGGTGTTGGCCAGCTTGGACAAGGCTTGGGTTTTTTTTTGTCATTTCGGATCAAGTATCGCGTGTGCATTTTGGCTTTGGCACCCGTATGGCCATTTTTGCTGTGGTTCTTGCCAAGGCGACAGCCACGCAAGAGGGTGAGATATGTGCCTCGTTGGATGGATGGCTGGCTAGGATGGACCCAGCCATGCACTTTACAGTTTTGGCGTGCTTCTCGTGTGCATGATGCGTGCAGGTTGTGTTGAAGCAATACAGCAGACCCATGTGACACTTTGCAGCGCTTTTTCCACCAATAACAATGCACAAAACACCCCAGCAATGCATGACATGTCATGCCACCCTGGACGAGGAGAGGATAGGAGCCGTCTCATGCGGTTCCATGTTGTTCTTGCAAGTGAGGGGATTTGGTAGTCATCGAGACTATGCAGTCTGCCTTCGGGTTAGCGTGTCGAAGATCTCGGGCTAGGCCAAGCACGCCACCAATAGCACTCCCTCCGCCAGACAGCCGGGTCTGGCTGGAGACTTCCTCATCCGTGCACTTAGCAAATTCTTCAGACCTGTCCCTACCGCTGAGGGCTATCCCGGAAGGCAGTGTGGGCCCTGCGGGAAAATTGGCTCAGGCAGTTCAGACCGCATCGGAGGGCACTTTGGGGCAGCTGTCTCCAGCATAGCCAAGTGCAAGGTGGTTCCTGCTGCAGCCAGAGCTATACGCGGTCTCCCCCCGTTACCACCGCCCCCTGATGGCTGGGTGCCCATTGACGAAAAGACGTACAAAGGCTAGGGTGAGGCATGGGGCACAGCTTCTAGCCCAGTGGACTCGGCTAAGCTCGTGGCCGAGCGCAAGCGTCAGGAGCTTCGAGCACTTCATGGAGCAGCTGCATCCAGCAGCACCCCCGATGGAGCCGACCAGACTCCTTCCGTTCCAGCAGCTGTTCACACTCCAGCAACCATCCTAGCCTCCCTCCGCAGCATCTCTCCAGTGGATGCTGCATCCATAAACACAGCGCGTCAGTCCCTCATGTCCGAGCACATCGAAAACGCCAACAACGCTCAGTGCCAAAAGACCATAGTCAAGATTATGGCAAAAAACACGTTGCCCATCTCCTTCTGTCATGACCACGTGGTGCTGGAGCTATTTGAGGACGCACGCAAAACTACCCCCAGCTTCAGGCTGCCTGCCAAGGACCGGGTGACAGGCAAGCTCCTCCAAGCACTAGACAAAGAGATGGAGACAGTGGAAGCACCACTACGTGCTGGTTGGGACATTTTCGGGGTGACACTCGGAGTGGACAAGTGGTCCGACATCCAGATCCGGCCCATTCACTCCGCCATGGCTTCCAACGCGGAGGGGGTGGCCCACCTGTTCTCAAGGGATGCAAGCGGCATCATCAGAAATGCCAACCACATCGCTGCAGTGATCCACCACGCCATCGTCGAGGTGGGAGCTGAAAAGGTCATCATGGTCATCACCGATAACGCGTCAACAAACAAAAGGCTTATGTTGAGCTCAGTAACAAGTACCCGGCTGTGTTTTCTAGCCACCGCGTGGCCCACTCCTTGGATTTGGTGCTGAAGGATGTTGCGAAGACAGAATGGGGAGGCAATCTTAGTAGCAAGGCTGATACATTCGTGTCATTTTTCAGGAACAAAGACCTTCTCAGGTCTTGGCTAAAGACAGAGGGTGGTTTGGTGCTGTTGCCTGCCTGTGATATCCGCTTTGGATCTGTGCACAAAATGATTGAGAGATTTCTGAAGCTGCGTGACATCCTTGTCAAGATTGTGACCAGCACGAGTTGGACTGACTTTGGCAGTGTCGGCAAGGATGCTGGGTGGCAAGCAAAAAAGGAGGTGCGCAAAACAGTGAAGATGGGGGTGTTCTGGGTGCAGGTCAAAGCCATGGTCAAGCTCATGCTTCCTATCGTGCTTGCCATTCGTAAGGCAGACAGCTCCGGAGGGACTGCAGGGATTGTTTTTTAGACTCTGCTTGACACGACTGAATCTATCAATGCTTTGGGAGTGTCCCAAGGCAGTCGCCGTGCGAAGTGCAACCCGGAATGAGTGCAGTTTGTTCCTGGGCGGCTGTCCTATCGCTGGACTAATCGAATGTCTTGTCTAGTGTATGCCGCAGCACGTCGTTGCCACCTGCAACATTTTGGACACAAGTTCGACGGCGACGAGAAGATCGTGGAGGCATGGAACACCGTCGACATGGCACTGCTGCCTGATCCTGGAGACCAGGACACCATTGACAAGGAGCTCGAGGCGCTTGAAAACGGCCGGGTGACGCTGGAGGAAGAGCCAAGCAAGATGAATGATGTGCAGCAGACCACAGAAGCAGTGCAGAAACACATTGGTCTTTTTGACCAATGTGTTTCTGACCAGTGTGTTTCTAACCACTGTGTTTCTGACCACTGTGTTTATGACCACCATATTTCTGACCACTTTGTTTCCGACACGTGTTTCTGAACAATGTGTTTCTGACCACTGTGTTTCTGACCACGGTGTTTTAGACGAGTGTATTTCTGACAAGTGTGCTTCTGACCATTGTGTTTCTGACCAGTGTGTTTCTGACCACCGTGTTTCTGACCACTCTGTTTCTGACTACTGTGTTTCTGACCACTGTGTTTCTGACCACCGTGTTTCTGAAAATTGTGGTTCTGACCAGAGTGTTTCTGACCACTGTGTTTCTGACCACCGTGTTTCTGACCACTGTCTTTCTGACCACTGTTTTTCTGACCAGTGTCTTTCTGAACGGTGTGTTTCTGACCACCGTGTTGCCGACCAGTGTGTTTCTGAACGGTGTATTTCTGACCACTGTGGTTCTGACCAGTGTGTTTCTGACTAGTGTATTTTTGACCGGTGTGTTTCTGACCACTATGTTTCTGACCAGTGAGTCTTTGACCACTGTGTTCCCGACCAATGTGTTTATGACCACTTTGTTTATGACCACCGTGTTTCTGGGCAGTATCTTTCTGACCACAGTGTTTCTGACCACTGTGTTTCTGACCACTGTGTTTCTGACCAGTGTTTTTCTGACCACTGTTTTTCTGACAAGTGCGTTTCTGTCGACTGCGTTTCTAACCACCGTGTTTCTGACCTCCGTGTTTCTGACCAGTGTGTTTCTGACCACCATGTTTCTGACCACTGTGTTTCTGACCACTCTGTTTCTGACCACTGTGTTTTTAACCACTGTGTTTCTGACCAGTGTGTTTCTGACCAGTGTGTTTCTCACCACCGGGTTTCTGACCACTGTGTTTCCGACCAGTATGTTTCTGACCAGCGTGTTTCTGACCAGTGTGTTTCTGGCCACTGTGTTTCTGACCACCGTGTTTCTGACCAGTATGTTTCTGACCACTGTGTTTCTGACCACTGTTTTCCTGACCACTGTTTTTCTGACCACTGTGTTTCTGACCACTGTGTTTCCAACCACTCTGTTTCTGACAACTGTGTTTCTGACCGCTGTGTTTCTGACCAGTGTGTTTCTGACTAGTGTGTTTCTGAACACTGTGCTTCTGGCCAGTGTGTTTCTGACAAGTGTGTTTTTGACCACTGTGTTCCTGACCAGTTTGTTTCTGCCCAATGTGTTCCTGCCAACCGTGTTTCTGGACAGTGTGTTTCTGACAGGTGTGTTTCTGACCACTGTGATTCTGACCAGTGTGTTTCTGACCTCAGTGTTTCTGACCAGTGTGTTTATGACCACAGTTGTTCTAACCAGTGTGTTTCTGACCACTGTGTTTATGACCACTTTGTTTCTGACCACTGTGTTTCTGAACACCGCGTTTCTGACCACTGTGGTTCTGACCAGTGCGTTTCTGACCACTGTGTTTCTCACCAGTGTGTTTCTAACCTCTTTCTTTCTGACCAGTGATCCTGACTAAGGTTGCACACCAAGTCCATGGATCCGAGAGTCAGATCCACAAATCCGGATCCAGATCCGGATCCAAGAGTCCGGATCTCACTACTTGGATCGGATACGAGCTCCGGGAGTCCACTGTTACTCACCACTGCGTTTCTCAGCAGTGTGTTTCTGACCACTGTGTTTCTGACCAGTCTGTTTCTGACCATTGTGTTTCTGACCAGTGTGTTTTTGACCACTGTGTTTCTGACCAGTGTGTTTCTGACCATTATGTTTCTGACCACTGTGTTTCTGACCATTGTATTTCTGACCACTATTATTCTGACCAGCGTGTTTATGACCAGCGTGTTTCTAACCAATGTGTTTCTGACCAGTGTGTTTCTGACCAGGGTGTTTCTGAACAGTGTGTTTCGTTCTGACCAGTGTGTTTCTGACCAATGTGTTTCTGACTGGTGAGTTTCTGACCACTGTGTTTCTGAAAACAGTGTTTCTGACTACTGGGTTTTTGACAACTGTGTTTATGATGATTGTGTTTCTGACCACTGTGTTTCTGATGACTGTGTTTCTGACCACTGTGTTTATGACAACCGTGTTTCTGACCACTGTGTTTCTGACCACTATGTTTCCGACCACTATGTTTCTGACCACTGTGTTTTTGACCACTGTATGTTTTACCACTATGTTTCTGGCCACTGCGTTTCTGACCATTGTGCTTCTAACCAGTGTGTTTCTGACCAGTGCGTTTCTGACCACTGTGGTTTTGACCACGCAGTTTCTGACTACTGTGTTTCTGATCACTATTTTTTATACCACTGTGTTTCTGACCAATGTGTTTCTAACCACTGTGTTTCTGACCAGTGTGTTTCTGACCAGTGTGTTTCTCACCAGTGTGTTTCTGACCAGTGTACTTCTGACCACTGAGTTTCTGACCACGGTGTTTCTGACCATTGTGTTTCTGACCACTGTGTTTCTGGCAGCTGTGTTTCTAAGCACTCTGTTTCTGACCACTGTGTTTCTGACCACTGTGTTTCTGACCACTATGTTTTTTACCGGTGTGTTTCTGACCACTGTGTTTCTGACCTCTGTGTTTCTGACCACTGTATTTCTGACCACTGTGTTCCTGACCAGCGTGTTTCTGACCACTGTGCTTCTGACCAGGGTGTTTTTTGCCAGTGTGTTTCTGACGACTGTCCTTCTGACCAGTGTGTTTCCGACCAGGGTGTTTCTGACCACTGTGTATCTGACCACTGTGTTTCTGACCAGTGTGTTTCTGGCCAGTGTGTTTCTCACCAGTGAGATTCTGACCATTGTGTTTCTGACCACTGTGTTTCTGACCACTGTGTTTCTGACCACTGTGTTTCTGACCAGTGTGTGTCTGACCACTGTGTTCCTGACCACTGTGTTTCTGACCACTGTGTTTCTGTCCACTCTGTTCCTGGCAACTGTCTTTCTTACCACTTTGTTTCTGACCACAAAGTTTCTGACCACCGTAGTTCTGACGAGTATGTTTGTGACCACTGTGCTTGTGACCACTGTGTTTTTGACCACTGTGTTTCTCACCACTATGCTCCAGACCACTGTGTTTCTGACCAGTGTGCTTCTGCCCAGTGTGTTTCTGACCAGTGTGTTTCTGACCACTGTGTTTTTTACCAAGCAGTTTCCGACCACTATGTTTCTGACCACTGTGGTTTTTACCACTGTGTTTCTGACCACTGTGTTTCTAACCACCGTGTTTCTGACCAGTGTGTTTCTGACCAGTGTGTTTCTCAGCAGTGTGTTTCTGACCACTGTGCTTCTGACCACTGAGTTTCTAAC
>SZWC01040855.1:0-11572 GCA_023375785.1 Penium margaritaceum
TGTTCTCCTTGATGCAGAGTACAGGGCTAAAGTTGCTGACTTTGGGCTCCTGAGGGTACTGGAAGAGCAGGGGAGTGTGTACACACCAGGAATGGGGACTCCAGGCTACATTGACCCAGAGTACTGGTCAACGTTGAGGCTCACCACAGCTTCAGATGTGCACAGCTTTGGCATCCTTCTCCTGGAGCTGTTCACGGGGAGAAGAGTGGTTGTGGCAAGCCACGAGGATCTGCAGCATATGGCCCAACTCCAGCCTGCGACAAGTTCTAGCCCAGATCTTCTTGGGATAATGAGTCACAGCACTTCCAGCGAGGTCACTTCCCTTGGACAAGAGCATGTCAACATTGTGAGCAACGCTGACAATCCCACTGTGGCAGCAAGAGCACTGGCACCAAGGTCATCAGACGTGAATGGTGGTAAGTGCCCTGCCGTGGGCTCTACTATCCTTACTTCACAGCAGAAAGCTGCCACGCCACTCCGGGCATGGGTTCTGTCTGTAAAGGAAAGGTATTGTGGTGCGCCTGTATGGCTGGATGTTGTCCTGGATCCCACGCTCCGACAGTCGCATGTTCCTTTGCTGGCCGTGGAACAGGTTCTGCAGATTGGCATCAACTGCTCTGCATTCGATTCATCAAGAAGGCCCGATATTGGTACTGTAGAAAGGGCTCTGTCGCAGCTTGTGCCAACCTGAATGCAATTCCGACAAAGCAGCAGAAATTATTCCAATTCCTGCAAGTGCTGCATTTAGTGCGCTGACACGCAGAGCATATCATTGCGTTGCAGCTGATTTGATGTCTGGTCAGGCCTTCAAGAACTGTCGCAGCTTCCAAGGGATCACTTTGATGTACTGTATGGAAACAAATGGCTGCTGGTGAGCCATGAGTTCATGCTTTTATCTCAGCACTCAACTATGACATCTTTGTGCGAGTCTAATTGATCATGGAAATGTATGTGGTTGAATCCTGATTTACAAATCAATCCATTGTGATTGTGCATTTCAGTTCACACAATACCATGTGGAATCCGTGGAAAAAAAAAAACCCTGTTGGTGCACCCATTTTCTCTGTGCATGAATATAGAGATGAGAAACGAAGTATTGTCTCATTTCTATAGTTGTAATTATAGCCCCTTTGCTGGGCCTCACAGGCAAGCATGAGCGGTTTTTGTTCTCTGGTGTGAAAAGAAAGTAAGCTTTTGGGTCATGCCATGGACATACAACATGTTTCTATGACCTCTTAGAACCCTTTTGGGCCAGAACAATTTGATGGACGACGTTTCTTTCGGGATTTCATGCACATCATTTTTCTTTGAGGAACAGCTACAATTGAGATTAGGCGCATCATGTTTTGCAGCATCCATGCAGCACCCATCCAACAATATTGACCAATGATCCAAGACAACGTGAGCAAAAGTAGGTGTTTGCCAGGTTTGGGGGGGGGGGGGGGGGGGGGGGGGGGGGGAGGGGGGATGGTACATGAGAATCATGGACACGTGTTCGCTCGCACGTAGGGGAAACACGTGCAGGCACAAGATTAGGTGTTACATGGGATATTGTCATTGGCGCGAGATCAAGTGTGCCAAGGGAACGCACACACAGACTGGATCAAGTGTGCGGTAAGGGACTGATGCTGACACACTATCACGTGTTTCAGAGGGAACAGATGAGGCTACCAGATCTACAGACATGATAGCCAAATCGACGGCACCCGAAGTCCGTACCACATGAGAGGAGACCCTGACGAACCCATGTGCATGATTAAAATTTCCCAATCCTCTAGGGAACCATACGGGTCGGAACGTGTGCGCCGGCCAGTGACAAAATGTTGGACACATCCCGCTAGGTGAGATCCTCAAAGAAGTGAGCGTCTGGATACTCGAGAATGCAATGACAAGGGAAGTCCCAAGAGTACTAGGCCTTCGACCATGGGAGATTTCTAGAAAGGCACACAAGTGATCACAAGCTGAGAAATTTGATCCCTTCAAGTTCTCGGTGTACCAGATGCAGGTCAAGGACGGCTATGTGGGAGTCAAACGGAGATTGGCGCGACGATTGAACCAGAGCTTGTACGATGTGACATGGTCCGGAAGAGGACCGTGACATAGGCAGCTCTAGACACGAGTCATGTAGGAGAAGCCCTCAACAAGAAAGGAGTCCAAAAGTCAACACTAAGCCTATATGACGCAGATTGTATCCTCTGTGGTGCAATTCCAATGCTTGTACACACTGTTCTTCTATGGTGTAGCATGGGTAGAGAGCAGGTGATTAATACCGTGTTCACAAGACGATGTGTCCATCTTGTCTAAGAACTTGCCACCACAATCCGACCTGAAGAGAATGTATGAAGGGCGAAACAATACTAGCGTTATGCCAGCACCAGCCACCAGTTGTTTGCTAGGGTGGCATTGCTCTTATGGTGGATGCTATAAACCCACCGCATCCGGGTGAAGTGAAACGTTGTGGTGATAAAATACCCACCCTGATCTAAGAGAGACTCAACTACAAGGGGACCAACGAGGTTAAGTCGAGCAACTCCTGTGGACGCAGTGCCTTGGAAGTGGAGTCAGAGTTAGTGGACCAATGCATGGTACCCTAGTAGTAGAAACATTTCTCAGTCTTGGGCTGTTTCTCAAAGGAAGGCGGATCAAGACAAAGGGCTAGCTAAGTCTGAATGAGTTTGGACATAAGTTCCGAACTCACTTGGCAGAGGCGGTGATGCCACAAGTGCTGGTGATCAGGTTGGAGAACACCAGTGGCATACAGACATGTAAGAGGGAGAAGAAGGGAAGGGATTGTAAAGAGACATACGATAGAGGTCATCAACAACAGAAGCAAGAAGAAATATGGCACGGGAGTCAAGAGAGCCACATTGTCCTCAACAGTGTGACCTACTTTGGAGCGTGCATAAACAAAGAGCAGGGTCAGCTGAGGAACGAGGACAAAGAGCACACAGGAAATTGAAAAGGGGCAAGACGGACCACTGAACTGCACTACCCCAACTTCTTGGACACGCAACGGCCAAAAGACTCTGTGCGAGCTGAAAACACCAACACAATGGGACTGAGCAAGACACAGTCACTATGATCACACGTCATATGAAGGATGGCACCGGAGTCAATGATCCAGAAAACACTCGCCTCACGACCTATCGTCGACACTGAACAACATGCCAAAGAAGATTCTACTTCTACTAGATGCTCATTACCGGACTCAAAACAACAACAAAAAGCAGGGACCCATGACTTGTCAAGCCAGCCGGTACTCTAAGGTCCATCCTCATCACAAGCCGGCTCAGCTCCCCTAGAATCATCATCACGGGCAATAGACACTCTATGAAATATTGTCTAGGGATCACATGCTAGGGACCACACGGCTTTCATAGCACACTCGTACCTGTTTCAGAACAAAGCGCCAGTAGCTAATGAAGCTCTACTATTGTGCGATCCTGACGGTTCATATCACCACTGTTGCCTGATGATATCATTCAATTGTGAGGGTCCACATCACCGCCACTACATGGTGAAGCAGTTCCGTCTGTCGCAATCATGATAGCGGCATGACTGGCCTATGTGTCAGCGGAGGACATCCGCTGCGTGTGCATCACCCATTGGCCGTACGTGATCCTCGGACAGTCAATGACCTTCTTGTATTGTGTGTATTGGAGAGCGTTCCCACAGGTCTACTTGTGGACAGAACGTCCATGACCATTTCTTGTTGGCTGTTGCTAATGCTACTGCTTTCCCTTGCCGCATCTCTTTTTACCCTTGTTCCGATATTTGGCTACTACAATGTCACAAGTCTGGATGCTCAGTTTAGAAGAAAAAGAGGAGGAACCGATGGAGGTGTGGATAGTGAACTAGGACAGGGGCATCAGAGGGGTCGCTATCACTGCTACAAAAAGTGGACTCTGTTGATGGGTGACAGTGGCCTCATAAGCCAAAGCAGCCTCGAGATAGCAGCACCGAGTTGAGGGAAACAGCTGCAATCACTTAGACAGCTTGTAAAGGGCCACACGGTCAAAGAGCTTCACCTCATCCAAAGGTGAACCCATCGTGATGACGTCAATTTCTCATAAATGGGTCCCGCCACAATTCCTAAGGGAAATACGAATGCGCTTAGCGCGCCATTAGTAGTGTGGTGCGAGCTCTGTGAAACCCTGATGGTGGGAGTGGAACTGGCGCAGTTGTGCTATCCTCGTGCGTTGGTCTCAAGTGCAAGGAGTGTCAAGATGTCATTTCCATCTCCAAGCCCTGGCACAGGACTGCTCCTGTCCTGGTTCCCGCCTCACCCACAATGGTACCAAAGTGAACGAAAGTTTCTTGTGGCATGGCGTATGACAGATTTCACATTGCTCATGTTGCTGTCTATTCCAGGTAATTGTCATGGGTTTGGTATTGGATGTGGCAGTATGGCCAGTCGCCCTCAGAGCGGACATAAACTCAAAATAAGATCTTCCAATAGTGGAAGTCTGTGTCACTTTCATAGCAAGGCAGAAGTGTCTCAAAAACATTTGATTGTTGCTTATTGAGGAGGGCGACCTCAGGATCGGGAGATGGTGGCCGAGGTACAAGAAGACCACCAGAGATAGAAACGCCACTAAAAGTGAATGCTACTAAAGGACATGATTGATTGTGACGATACGAAGGTGGTGGAATGGAGAACTGCGATCCCAAATACACCTCACAAATGTTCTCCTCAAAGACGCAAATCCTGTCCTCATCTGTGTCAACCTCTATCTTCTCCTCATCCCAGGTATCAACCTGTGACGAGGGGTTCTGAGGGCGATGCGCTGAGTATTCCATCCACTGATGAAAATATGGTGCAGCTCCAGGAGAACCTTCAAGTGTCTTCTGTGAGACCCCTGAACACCCCCCTTAATGAGTCCTTGATCGCTTGCAATGCGTTGGTCTAACTTCGTTGCCAGCCGCGTACCTCATCCAACATCCAATGAGTCTAGAGAGAGCAGATGGAGCTGATGGTGCAAAAGTAAGGGCTGCTACCGTTGAAGTGAGGATGTCAGATGTGGCCGCTGCTGTGGCGAACACTACAGAAACTGTGAAAGATGTGATAGTGGATGCAGCCGCTGATATCTGTATGCCAATATCTGCAGCTGCTGCAGCAATGGGTCTAATGACAACTGCGGCCTTGGTGTAGGCCTCAGTTTCACACTCAGCTGATGTTGAGGTAGGGGCGCACGACACATTAGCTGATGTAGAGGTAGAGGCGCATAGTTGTGGCGGCAGTTGGTCACGTAGGGCCTGTGGAACCAACAAATCCCACAGATGTGAAA
This sequence comes from Penium margaritaceum, assembly GCA_023375785.1. Taxonomy (NCBI): domain Eukaryota; kingdom Viridiplantae; phylum Streptophyta; class Zygnematophyceae; order Desmidiales; family Peniaceae; genus Penium; species Penium margaritaceum. Next base: position 5,289 of record SZWC01040855.1, read on the forward strand.
GTGTGGCTGCTCATCAAGGCTGCTGCTTCCTGCTTATGATGTGGAGGTAGCCAAAGGAGGTGACTGGAGCAGAGCGCTTCTAGCCACTGCTGTTGTTCTTTGTTCCAGGTGGATTAACCAATGACACAAAGATTACCCAATGCAATTCAGATTGGATTGTATGTGCGTATGCGGAAAAGAAGTTACAATTTGAGCTTCAACAGATTGATTGAACACTTTCATCCAGTGTTGAACCATATGATTTGCTGCAAATGTGTCAGACCCCAGCATTAAGGAAGATCTAGCCTTTCCCGAGGAAATAAGAAGCAACCTCGAGAGTGAAAAACCTCGTAACATGGAGGTGATGGAGCTGCTAAAATATCCTGTGTACTTAGTTTCTCATTGACAAGAGAGAAGCATGATTCTGAAAACATGCAGGTATTTTCAGGAAGATGAGAAAATGTTTGTCAACCAGCTTGAGGCAAGCGGACTAGAAAACAGGGCCGACACAATGGCACATGCCGCCCTTTCCTAGCATTTCAGCTAGGAGAAGATATCACCCTCAGGATCATGGTTCCACACTGAGCAGCTCGTAGGCAATCATTTGCTAGCAACTGTGTCCACTTAACTCCTGGTCACTTTCGTTTGAGGTGCTAATAAGAGACATAGTCCTGGGGCTTAGACCAACCAGTGTCTTCTTTATACTGTTCCTTAGTTGCACAGCTCTGTGAGGATCACCTGAGGCCAGATTGTATATTTAGAATAAGAAATGAGCCTACTATGTATAGTCCTGGGCCTGGCATCTAAGGTGAGTGGGCAGTGACACTTTTGGGGGTGGCCACTCCACACCACCTCACCTGCTTGCCAATTGGCACGTCCACTAACCACCAAGTGACACATCCTCCTCATGCATGGAGAAATGTCATGGAACCTTCCCCTTTGTAGGAAGGTAAAAAAACCTTGGACTATTACCATGGACGACGTCTGGAGGACTTCATCCAAGGGAGCAGTGCATGTCAAACCTGTCTGCTATGCTACATAAGTTGTCAAGGGGCATTAAAGAAGAGCAAATTTTTCATATGTATCCTCAATGCGATTTTCTACAAATATTTCAGAGTACGTTTTGTCCACATGTAGAGACAGCAATGAACTTCTTATCCACTTTAACTGGTGAACCTTTTCTACAGTAGCCATTATCCTATAGAATTTTGCAATATCCATACCAATAGTTGTGATGCATGCAAGATTTTAATTCCATTTAAGCAAGAGTTCAATGCCAGATTTATGACCCATCACCACATGTTAACTGATGGTTATAACTTGTACACATCTCCACACTATACATGGAGGAACATAATAAAAAAACTCATGAAGGTGTGGTAGACAATCTTAACTACACCCATAAAGAAGGAATTAAGACTCACTTAATTATCTAGAATGAAATGGAGGTACATTGAAATTTCTGGGAGACACTGTAAACATTGAGTATAACATGTACGGCTGTGGTAAAAAAGATACTTGAAATTGGGAGTTTGTATCTCAATATTGACATTAAAATTGAGATAAGATACTAGTAAATCACTCAACATCACATTGGAAACCTGACATGAATTCCTTATGCTCTTGAGAGAAGAGGAAGGTGGGATGATATGTTTTCTTGGGTGGCAGCACAACTGTTTCCCGAGAAGAGACTAAAACTGTCAATATCACTGCTTAGTCAATGAATGTTTTTGTAGTTGAATGAACGTTATATTTGAATCAGCCTTTTTTCAGAGTTTTTGTGGACAATTCATCTTCATAAATGATTTCAAACTAACGGTAGCAGCTTGCATTGATGACATTTATTCGCATGTATGCTGACAGCATTGAGGCTAACGTGGTGTTCTCATCAATTGATGCAAAGTCTCGGAAATTTCACAGATTTGTATGGAATTTTACAGAGTTGTAACAAGTTGCACATAGCTTTAGGAATTTTTACAGAGTTCTACAGATTTTTACTGAGTTGTGCGGAGCTGAAGAAGGTGTGAAGAAACATGTAGAGTTTTGATATTTTTTGAAGAGTTGTACAAGAATTTAAACAGTTGTATGGTATTGTGAAGCGTTTTTCAGAGTTGTACAGAAGTGTCCAGGGTTTTATGGAGGTTTCCAACAGTATACGGAGTTCTACAGAGTGGTGATGACCTTTACAGAAGTGTACAGAGTGTTTTGGATGTCTACAGAGCTGATTGAGGTCGTGTGGTTTCACGGATTTGTGTGGAGTTGTACAGAGTTGTATCAAATTGTATGGGGCTGTACAGGATTTCAGGAACTTGTACAAATCTGAACAGGGTTGTACATAATTGTACACACTTCTACACATTCTTACAGAGTTGTACTGAGATTTACTGAGTTGCATGGAGTTGTACAAAGTTGTATAGAGATGCACGGAGTTGTGCGGAGCTATTCAGAGATCTACAAAGTTGTACAGAATGGTAAAGAGTTGTGAATCATTGTACGGAGTTGTACCAAGCTTTACGGAAGTGTACAGACCTGTAAAGAGCTGTGTGTAGCTGTAAGGAGCTGTAAAAAGCTGTACAATGTTGTACAGATTTGTGCATAGTTGTACAGTATTCTTTGGAATAGCGCAGAGGTTTCCTCATTTGTACAGAGTTGTACAAAGTTGTATATAATTGTTCAGCATCGTGCAGATTTGTGTGACAATTTATGGAGATTTACAGAGCTGGACGGATTTGTGCAGGGTTGTGCCCAGCTAAACATAGTTGTACGGAGTTGTATAGAGCTTTAATGAGTAGTACGGTTACATGGAGTTGAACGGGGTTTCACAGAGTTGTACAAAGTTGTACAGAGATGTACGGAGTTGTACGAAGTTAACTGAGCTGTATGGAGTTGTATGGCCCTGTACTGAGTCGTATGGAATAGAACATAGTTTTGAAAAGCTGCTGGGATTTTAACAGAATCGTAGGGAGTTAAAGGGATTTTTGTGGAGCTGTACTGAGCTTTATGGGGTTTTGAAAAGTTTTACGGAGTTGAACAGAATTCTTTTGGAGCTGCAAAACATTGTACAGAGCAGTACAGAGTTGTGCCGGGGTTTGCAGGGTTGTATGGAGCTATACAGATTTGCATCAAAATGTACGGAGTTGTAAAAATTTGTACAAAGTTTTCAATAGTAGTACAGATTTTTAAGGATTTACACAGAGTTTTACGGAGATAAATGGAGTTGTATAGATATGTACACAAGTATCGGGGATTCTACAGAGTTGCTTGGAGTTGTACAGACTCGTTTAGGGTTTTACGAAGTTTTCTTGGAGCTTTATAAAGTTGTACGTACTTGTACAGAGTTTTCCAGATTTAATGGAGTATTTTGAAGTTTTGCAGAGTTGTACGGAGCTGTACGAACTGTACTGAGTTGTCAGGAAGTATACGTAGATGTGCGGAGTTATACATTTTTCACAGACCTTTGGGGAGCTGTGTGGAGTTCTACGGAGCACTGCAGAGTTGTACAACATTCTACAGAGTTTTGTAGAGTTGCACTAAGTTGTACGGAGGTCTAGGGAGTTGTATAAAAGTGTACCAATTTGTGGAGAACAATATGGAGTTTTCTGAAAAAACACATAGTTGCAAGGAGTTGTAGGCATCTAGACGGAGTTGTACAGAGTTGTACTGAGTTTCAGACACTTTTACAAAGTGATACAAAGTTGTGAGGAGCTGAAATTCTTGAACGGTTTTGTACGGATTTCTATGGCATTGTAAGAAGTTGTGCTGAGTTGTACGAAGTTTTGCAAAGTTCCACAAGGTTCTGGAGATTTCTATGGAGTTGTAAAAAGTTATACAGAGTTTGACAGATTTTTACTGAGTTTAATGATACGCATGGATGTTAATGGAGATGTACGGAGCTGTAATGAAATGTATGGAATTGTACTCAAAGGTACGGAGTTGTACAGAGTTGAGCGGAGTTGTGCACATCTGTACTGAGTTTTGGATGGTCTTGCGGATTTTTATATAAAATAGTTGAACAATTCTGTATGGAGTCTACAGAATGCTCAGGAGTTGTACAGAGTTGTACAGAGATGTGAAGAGTTATACAAATTTGCACAGCAAGGTTCTATGTTTAACGGAGTTGTACGGAGATGCATGGAGTTTTACTGAGCTGTACATAGTTTGAAGGAGCTGTACGGCGTTGAAATAGATTTTTGTACTTGTATGGAGCTAAAAAAAAGCTCTTTAGAGTGGTACAAAGTTATAAGGAGTTCTCCAGCGTATTTCAGAGGGTTTACGGATCTATACAGAGTTATGCATATTTCTATGGAGTTCTCAAACGTTTTTTTTTATTTGTACGGACTTGTAAAGAGTTGCAAGGAGTTTTGTGGAGCTGTCCGAAGGTCTACAGAGTTGCACAAAAGTTGTACAGAGTTGTACGGAGACGTATGGAGTTGTTCGGAGTTGTATGGAGTTGTTCGGAGTTGTACAAAATTTCACAGAGTTCTGTGGAGATGAGCGGAGTTGAGCTGTGACGTACAAAATAATTTGGCATTTCATGTAGTTGTATGGATTTGTACTGGTTTCCACGGAATTGTATGGAGTTGTACAGTGCTATACAGAGTTGTATTGAGTTATACATGGTTGTGCGGGCTAACATGGAATTGTACATATTTTTATGGAGTCTTATAGAGTTGTGGAAAGATATACAGAGTCTGACATACTTGTACAAAGTTGTTCAGAGCTGTAATTGTGTTGTGTAGATTTGTATGTGGTTGCACATATTTTAAGGGATGTGTTCTGAGTTGTGCGCACTTGTACTAATTTTGACAGAGTTGTACAGAGTTTCATGGATCTGTAGAGAGTTACATGGAGTTTCACAAAGTTGTACGGTGTTGTACAAAGTTGTACAGATTTGGATAGAGGTGTAAGGAGTTGTATGGAGCCACACAGATGTGGATTTGGTTGTGCCGAGCTACACAGAGTTGAACGGAGCTTTATGGTTTTTTACAGAGCTGGAATGATTTGTATGGCTGGTAAGAAGTATTGTATAGTTGTAGGGAGTTGTAAAGAGCTACGAGGATCTCTATGGAGCTATACAGAGTTGTAAAAGGCTTTTTAGAGTTGCATGGGGTTGTACATAGTTGTACGGAGCTAAACAGAGTTGTACATATTTGTGCGTAGTTGTAAGGAATTAAATGGAGGTGTACGGAGTTTTACCAGAGTTGTTTGGAGTTCAGCAGAGTTGAACAAAGTTTCACTGAGTTGAAAATTTTAGAGATACATAAAAATGTGTAAGGAGTTGTAAATACTTGTACAAAGGTTTCATTTCTATCAGATCTCCCCAAATCCATACAATCTGCAATCAATACACACGCATGGTTCACATGCAAGTGAAAGCACCAGGTACCTTCATGCATGGACATAGCCATTGACGGGGAACCTTCCTTCCACGACACACAAATGATTGGAAGCTCCCAAGAAACACCATAATTGTACTTTAATTTTTGGACAATGCCTATAGACTTACCAGCTTTTGTAAGCATACAAAACAAGTGATACACTAGCTCATAAGATTCCCCGAAACATGTATATGAAAACGATGCACTTACTACCCACACAATGATACACTACCCCATATACACCTTTCCCTCCCCCCCCCTCTCCCCATCAGTGAACACACACCAGGAAACATATCCAACTATACAATACGCATGTGTACAAAATAATACATGTGCTACCAAGACAGTGATACACTACCCCATGCAATCACCCAATAGACTTCCTCCCCCCTCCCCCCCCCCCTCTCCAAAAGTGTATGAGGTAAGTGTATTGGATAGTGAACGGAAATTCTAGTCAAGTCTTGAAAACATTGTACACTTATGTATCCATTATTGACACGACCAAGCACAGTGGACAGAGGGACATGTGAATATATAGGGGTAAGGGGACGAGGGGGGGAGGACTGAAGGGATATATGTATGATAAAAACGAGTTAGGCAGTGTACTCACACAAAAGTGCAAAATACAAATGAAAGTACATTAGTGCAAAATAATGTGATAGTTAACACCAATGAAAGTATCCAAAGATAACATACACATGCGTATGAAAATGATACACTTACTACGCACACAGTGATACACTACCAGAGACAGTCGCCATGTACACTTTTTCCTCCTCCCCCTCCCCCCTCCTCTCCCAATCAGTGATCACTCATACCAATAAACATTTTCAACTATACAATACACATGTGTATGAAAACGATACACTTACTACCCAGACAGTGATACACTACTCCAGAGACTTCCCCCATACATCCCCCCCCCCC
>SZWC01040856.1:0-11572 GCA_023375785.1 Penium margaritaceum
CTTCCCCCTCACCTCCGTCCCCCCTCTCCCTCTCCCTCTCTCTCTCTCTCTCTCTCTATATATATATATATGTATATATCTCTCCTTATCTCTCTCTCTCTATTACTCTCTCTCTCCCCCCTCTTCCTCATCCCTCTCCACCTTTGCCCATCCTCTTGTTAGATAGGGTGATCTACCGACAGCCCCTTCTCTCTTGAAACCCGCCCTCCTTCGTCTGCCTCCGTCCCTCCCTCCCTCCCTCCTTGCCTCATTTCATTGTCCGTCCTTCTGTCTCTGTCCGTCTTAAATTCGTACTCTCTTCCTTCTTTTCCTATCTTGTCCTGCCATGTCCTCTCTTATCCCATGCTATCCTTCCCCCTTCTGTCCTATGTTGTCCTCTGTTGTCCTTTCCTGCCTTGTCCTTTCTTATCCTGTTTAGCCCTAACCTGTCCTCTTTTCTCTTGTCCTGTCCTGCCTAGTCTTGTCCTGTCCTATCCTCTCCTATCTTGTATTGTCCTGTTTTTCTTTGTCCTGTCCTCTCATGTCCTCTCCTTTCCTTCCATCTGTGCCATCTATTTGTTTTTCGGTCTGTATGTCATTGCGGCCTTCCCCCTCCCACCATGTCCCCCTCTCTCCATTCCTCCCTGCCTTCCTTAGCCCCTTGATCCCTCCCTTTCTCCCTCCCTCCCCCTCCCTTCCTCCCTCCCTCATGCAATCCCTTCCTCCCTCCCTCCCTCCCTACCTACCTTTCTCCATGGATCATGTCGTCCCTCCTCAATCTCATCCCTCCTCACTTTCTCCCTCAATCCCCTTTCCCCTCTTGCCTCCTCTCACTATTTTGTCCCGTCCCTTCCCCTCGCCTTCTTTTTTGGCCTGTTCTCCACCTCCTAATAAGTCTCATCATATTTATCTTATACCGATCTCCATCCCCATTACGTCTTGCCATCAACATCTACAATTTCCTCCTCCACCTCCTGCCCTTATCATTTTCATCGTCCTCATCCTCGCAATCGGCAATGTCATCTTCCTTTTCATCATCATTGTCATCACAACCATCTCATCATCATCCTCGACACACCTATTGTCCTTTGCTTGTCGTTTTATCTTATTTCCTTTAGAAAGAAGAAAGAGAGAAAAAAACGATGCGGTGAGACCCATAGTTGGAACCGCGTAGCTCGTATGAATTATCCTCTTTTTTCTCTCCCTCCATCCTTTCCCTCCTCCGTTTCTCCTTCCCCTCTCTCTTTCCTTCCTCTTTGTCTCCTCTCCCTCTCTCCCTTTTTTATGATGTCTATCTTTTCTTGTACTCTTCCTCCCCTCCTCTTGTTGCCCATTCCCAACTATTCCCCTCGTACATTTTTGCCTTGTCTTGTAATTCTTCCCTTTCCTCCCTCATTGCCCACGTCACTTATACCCAACTCATTCTTCATCCCACAGTCTCTTCCTCTAAGATCTGGCAGCCCATGTCTATCAGCTTCCTCTCCCCCTCGTCCCTTCTCTTCCTACTACTTTGTCTCCCTCACACACTCCTGGCCACATTTTCCATGTCGTCCTCCCCTCTAGGTCCCCCATGGTCTTCACAACGTTTCTCTTGTGTCCTTGTCTCCTCACAATCTCCTTCTTTGCCTCCTTGCCTTTGCTTCCCAGGCATCTAGCCTGGCTATGGTTCACGCATCATCATGTCATCCATCCCTCCTCTTATTTGTGAACATTGTCACTAATGTTTTCCATCTCATGTCCTCTCGTCCATGCACCTGATCTATTTTTCCTGATGTTGCCCACCGTTTCCTCAATGCCCTCACTAACATCTCGTCCATCTCCACCCACACATCCTCTCATTAGCCAAGCCTTCCCAACCTTCTCTTTGACATCGCCTCTCCTCTTCTCCTACCCTCCTCCCCTCTCGCATCCTCTTCTCCCATCTCCATCATCAACCTCCCCCAATCTCCTCAGGCCTCTCCCTTATCCCCATCCTCCCTTGTTCCCTTATCAACTTTCTCCTCACCCATCTTAACTAACACCACCTTCATTCCCACTCTTTTCCCATCTCTTCCTCCTCCTAAACCTGCTAATTGCACCCCATCCTTCCCTCTCCTCACACCACCATCCTCTCTTATGTTCTCTTCTCATTCTTCTACTCTTGATCCACCATGCCTGCCAACCCCTCCATTCGCATCGCCCTCTTCTCTCTCCCCTCCCCTTTCTCTCCTCCAGCTCTTTACTCCTAGTGTCTGCTCGTGCTCGCACACACCCAAAAACGTCTTAATTTTACCTCTCATCTTCCTTCCTTACCCACCTCTCCCTCGTTCCCTCCATCAACATGCCTTACATTTTTGCCTTCTTTTGAAGCATCCATTCCTCCACTTTTATTGACCGATATTTATCATTGGCCGATCACCCTTATCCACTACTTTACTCCCCTTACCACCACCTATGGCCTCAGCAAGTCCTCCATCTCCACCCTCTCCATTGAGGCTTTCATTTCGTGATTCCATTCCACCATTTCGACTCGCCTACTCTGAACACCCTTGCAAAGGAGCTAATTCTCCATGTTCCGCCCAATGAATTTCTCCGCGTCCAGGCCCACCTTTGTGTGGATGCCAATGGTTTTCCAATCCTCTACATGAATCCGTCTAATCTACATCCTTATTGGTTTCACATGTTGTCATATCAAAACAATGGAAAACTTCATACACACATCGATGCCCATCAACGTATGGGAGCTAGATCTCTAACCAACTTGTTACCTTTACAAAAGTCTAGTTTGGCAAGACTCTTCATCGCATAGGAGCCATGGCAGTTCCATCATTGCTTGTGATTTTGTGTTTAAGTAGTAAAAGTTCTAGTCAAGTGGACAGAAGTGTGATTTTTGTAGGGCATTCACGCCAATCGCCCAAGTGAGGATTTTGGCATTGTCGCTTATGTTTGTAGCCCATAACGAGGCCAACTGATTATGTTAAGTATTCTTAGCAACAGTGCTAAGTAAGGATGATCATATTCATGGCGATCGGACGCAATTGTTACAACTTCACTTTCAGCCTCGCCGGTTGCTTGATCCTTCTTCTCTACTGAGATGTAGTTTTATCTTCCTCAATATTCCTCATCCTTTGTCAACAAAGTTCAGATCCTTAAACACCATTGTATCTTCTAGTAAAAAGCATCAGATGAGAAGTCAAGCAACAAACACTTGGATGATTGGTGAAAGATCACCATTACTTGATTCCTCAATCCCTGAATTCGTCTTGGCATGATCATGAATTTGACGAAGGCTAGTCTAGATGCCGCTAATTGCAATGAATCTTTCCATTTCCAGTTTAAGTTATTTCATGACATAAAAATGTTCTTTATCAGTTTTTTACTTAATTTTGCTAGGATGTGTTATGTTCAAAGTTATTAGCACAAGGGTTGAATATTTGAAAATGTACAGGGCATTTCTCCTTATTAATTTTGGATTCCCGTATAAAAAAATTTATCATGAATATGATTTTCAATCAAGTTCTGTTTTATATTTAAAAATTACATTATATTTATGTTCGATTTTTAATTCTACAATTCTTGTTGCATGAGATATACTTTAAGTGTTCTATGCCCGGAAGAGAGTAAGGTTAGGTCTTTTTTGTGATAATTAAATTTGTTTCAATCATGATGTCGTGTGCCTTTTTTTAAGCAGGAATAAATTTGAAACTGAACTTTCATTAATGGTTTTCGTTGATTAAAAGTGAAAAATAATAATGAATTTTCTTTTGTTTTTAATGGTGCATACTTATTCCATCTTTTTCATTGATCTAGCGAGACAATCTAATGGATACCATCCTTCCCCATAAGAGGTGGAACCCTTTCAATTGATGATGTAGGAGTAGAAGAATGAGTTTTTTTTTCAAATCTTGTGTTCTCCAATACTCTTTTGGTGGCACATATGTTGGACCATCAGTTTCATATTTGGCGACATGTAATTAAGTACCTTGGGTAAATTTTCATATTTGTATTGTCTATCCCAGATTTAGTTAATTACACCTAAAAATTCGTTAGTTTATTGAATTTATTTGTTCCTTTGAACAGTTCATCACACGTTCTATATTAGTAAAAATAGGAAATTGATGGCGTATACATAAAAGAAGATGGAGTGTAATATGAAATGATGATTTAGGAGAACTCACTAGTTTTTATCACTTGTAACTTACTTTAATGACAGTTTTGGAAAGATTAGAACGCATATTCAAAATTTATTGATAAGAATAAGGTGTAAAGAGGGTCTTGGAAGCTCAAGTCGAGCAACATGTGTGATGGTGTTTTGCGATGAACTTTATCAAGAATCGCTTTTAGAATGCAGGGAATGTGAAGAGCATGAATGTGCTTCATCATAAAAGTCGGGATCCATCAAGAAGTAAACCAAATATTTTTTCAGCATTGATTAGTTTCTTGATATTTTTTAAACTTCTATGAATTGTTCAACATCAAAATATATTTCATTATTCGAATTCAAGGGGTTCGCAAAGGTAGAAATACCTTTGGCCAAATAATGTGAAAATTAGAAGTGAGTTAAAAATTTTCATATGAATTTTATTTACACACGATGGGTTTAGGAAAAATATAGGGATTGAATAGAGAATTGACATCATGAATTGAGAAGCTTGCAATTTGATAGGGATGGGTTGGTTGTGATATTCCTTTTATCATTTCATAAGTATTAAAATCACCATGAAACAACAAGGAAATGTGTTACAGACTTTTGTTCCTTGGTTCCTGTTTTGATGATGGAATGTGACACACTTACTCACTCCACTTTCACCTTCTTGACCTTTTCTTTTGAAACGAGAAACCTCTATTTCCAAAGAGATAGGCCACCAAATTTTGATGAGAATCTATGATTGACGTTACTTCTCACATTGCGCCAAGTGGATTGTTTTTTATTATTAAGTTGAAAGTTTGCGCTGGAAATTGTTTTTTTACTATTTAGCGCAGTGGACGAATTTGGATAATCCTGCAGAAGCTGGTGTTGACTGTAGCCTTCTTTGCGATGTCCATCTTTATGAAGCTTTGAGAGCGACTGGACACCTGAATATGATACTCTAGAAAACTTACTAGACTCGTATTTATTTCGCTGGTGGACGCAAGTTTGCGGCATTGTGCGATCCCAGCATGCATTCGTCCGTTAAAGTAGATCGCCGCCTCGCTGTCCAGAATCGCATGTCAACGCATCCCTAAATGGATGTCCAATCATGAACTTGTTTGATAGAAACGGTCTCGTCTCAGCTGTCGACGGCTTTCCAGCAGTCGGTGTCTTCACACCATCTCCCGGAAACCAAGGGTGGTGGCGCTACGCCTGTTCTCTCTCCTGCCGACCAGCCGGCAACGAGATTTTCCATTAATGTTCAGCAAAAACAAACATTTGACCTCAACGAACACAATGTTGTTGGTTGTCACATCAACGTTCTGTGTTCACCCTCTCACTGTCAAATGTTTCAGTCCAATGATTCCACATCTTCCACTCCAAGTGTGAGGGGAAGAATTTGAATCAGTGGTGGAACAAGAAGACGTGTACAATTTTCCCAATTCTAGATTTCCAAACTCCATGGAGAAGTCCCTTAATTTCTATGTGACTGCCAACTCTGAAAAGTGCTCCCCGTATGTTGTGCAACATGCATCCCTCTCAAAAAGCATGCGGGAGGTAAGGTGGATACCCACGATACAAACCATATATTGAACAAATCTTTGGAAATCGATAATTAAAAAATTATTTTACGTAATCAATGAATAAAAGCATTCATATGTGACTACAAAACGGTCCATGGTATTTTATGTGATTAACAATTCCTCGATCGGATTCAGTTTTTTTAGGGCGCACGTCAAGCAAAGTTGTTTTCTTGTATCTTTTGCATGAAAAAATTTCAGAGTACATTTTTCCTCAAGTTTTTTTAAATGGTTTTCATCATTGCGGTGAAGGAGGGATGGCAATGCGAGTCTAACATCCGCCTTGACAGGACAAAAAAAGAGAGACTAAGAGCGAGAATGAGTCCAAGATGGAATATATATCTAATAAAAATAAATGAAAATAATTCAAATTGATGCTCATCCTCATACCCTTGCTAATGCGAGGTGGTCAGGTGGTCATGTACGTCAACATGTTACTTGAGGCCACATGTTGGAAGTCTACTTCAAATCAGATTGTCATTTGCCTTCATGTCATGCGTTCTAAAATATATAAACATTCTTCTACAAGTGCACCTATCCCTTAAGCATCCAGCCAACGAACGAATCCTTGATGGCACGAATGCCCAAGCTAAAAATGTCCACATCCTTCAACATGTGACCCAACCATGACGTGTAGCCCTTCAAAACATCCCCCTTCAATGGCCTCTATAAGCTAGTCTCTCATAGCTAACGCTTGGCGGTGCAACCCGTTAGAGTGTAAAGTAATAGGACCTATATGATGTGTTTACGAACCCATGAATGGAAAGCACCTAAAGCTTACAAAAGCAAAGGATCGCGGATGAGGAGGAGGATGTTGGCGGTGTGGTCAAAATTGTCCATTGCACACATGGGGACGTGGAACAACTCCAACATCATGCAAAACCATTGCTTTATTATGTTGAAACTAGCCAATGGTTCAAAGAGTGTCTGGAATTCCACTATGAATTCTTGATGGTTTTGTTTGTATTCATGCAAGTTGAATGGCATGTGGGCATTTTTCTGGTCCAAATAACTTGAAATAGTCACATGGCTTTATCTATCATGTATGCCAGTGGAAAAGTGACTTTCCCCTTGTCCTCCTTCCCATTGAACTTGAATTGTTTTGACCTCTTCATATTGTACATGTAGTGTGGTGAAGAAATAAGGTGAACGCTGGTGTGGTAAGTACTCACCATAAGGTACAATAGGGTTTGGTGTAGTCACATTTAAAAAGAAACATATCGTACATGGCCAACGCTTTCAACCCCCACTCCAAAGAATATTTCTTCAAGTCTTTATTGTACACCGCCATCTCTAATCTAGTTTGTCATTGTGAAATTCACAACAGTAGCTACAAATGAAAAGGTTTGTGGTTGGATTGCTTTTCAGATCATCAATGTTGCCCTCAAGTATGACAAAATGAACATTTTCTCAAATTATTCTGGTGGAAATTGGTATGTCGTGCTTGGACATGGCATACAACGAGCATAGAACGTCATCCATCATAGCATGTGGCCAGCAGAAACCCTTTTCTTCCTGAACCCAAATTTTATGGGTAGATTTTTCATTCCTTTTGTCTCCTTTGGTAACGAGCACAATGGTGTGTCATGGTTTAAGCATTCTCCCGCGACAAGACTTAGGCTTGTACAATATTGTGAAGAGTGCCATTATGTAATTATTTTTTGTGAATGTTACCAGTATCATTGACTACTTCCTCTTCAACACATGCATCAACTTTGTCGCTTACAATAGAGTCATCAAATAAGATGAAAGGTAGATATTTACGAGGGAATTTCTCTTAAATGCACATGTGAGATGCCAACCTTTGCATGATCATTGCATCTCACCACAAAACACACAGCCAACATGCAATAGTAAAGTGAATGTCATTGTTTTCATTGCACTTAACGTTTAGATGTTGTATGGACCCATTCGAACAAGCATCATAAAAAGAAGCATTACTTTACACCTTCGAGAATTACTTGAGGTTAAAACAATCATGTGCACGACTTTCACAAAATGTTTTCTGTCTGTGTGTGTTTCTAAAAGGAATATGACCAACGGATTAAGCGTGAAGTTTGAACACTATAATAAACAACAAATTCATCTTGTACAAGGGAATCCTACCATATCAGAACATACATGAGTATGGGTAAGATTCTTTGCATCCACCAAAGATTTTATTTTACTTTGTGCGCCAAGCTTACTTGCTCTATGCAGCTTAGTAAAAATTATTGAACAAATTGTTTTCTATGTGCTTGTGACTACAGTCAAAAGTGGTAGAATGGACAAAATGTTTTCTATGTCGGGCTACCACTAGTATTTGAAAAACATATTTCTGAATGATGAAAAGTTTCAACTTTTTCTATTGTAAGAATATGTTCAGGTGTGAATTTTGAACTTTAGACTGGCCATTATACATGTCCTCACGGTTCATGTGTTCACTTCCCATGTCCGCCTCCAGAAATCTTTGGATATTTTCTTCAATCAATTAACGCACACGACAGAGATACCAAGTATCTCTTATGCAATCAGTTCGAGCTCAAAATCAAAGAGCTAAGGCTCATTGTTTTACTTATGACAAGATTGATAGAGAAACCACTATGCACATGATCAAAGAAAAAAATCAAAGGTGACCCATTCTTGCACCCACTATTCAAGTAGCAAGTTGGAAATGCAACATGAAGTGAATACTAGTATTGCTATAATAATCATAATTGACATCTCCATGAAACATTTTGTTTCTATTGACACAATCTTCTCAATAAAACAACACCCTTGAAATTGACATCTCGTAAAATCTTTTAATAATTACTGTAACTAAATCTTAAAACTACTATATTTTTCATTTAATGTAATATTTCTCCTATCATTACAATACTCAATTTCATAAAAATATATTTGACCCAAGTTTGGATGCACAAATTAAGTATAAAGAAACCAAAATTCAGGAATCCATTTCATGTAGACATGAATTCACTTCTGACAGAGATCTCATCTCTAATGGAGATGAACACCATCAATTTGTTTCTAAAAATATCTATTACTCTTGCAAGAATTTTTATAAAATCTTGTACAAATCTTGTTCAAAAAACACCAAAAACAACAACAAAAACCACAAGCACAAAATGGTGACCGAGACCTCATATCTAGTGTAGATGGAACCCACCAATCCATTCATTGAAAGTTGTATCAGACTTGCAAGATTTTGGTTGAAATCTTGCACAACTCCTGTCATCAACATCAAAAAAAGAAGAACAATAAAAACAACGATAGCAACAACAATGGTCTGAAAAATATGGTGGCAGGTTAAATGCAAATTTCACAAGACTTATTGCCAAAGCTCCCACATGGTCCAAAACCTTTACGTTCATGTATCTCTTGTCTATATGGCTCACAATGGTATAGAAATGAATTATATGATCTGATTTTTTGGCAATTATTTAAAGAATGTAAGACTAAGATTCTGCTTTACTTTTACAAAAGGGCATTCAAAAGCCACAAATGGTACCAACACAAATACATAAAGGGGATTTTCATTTTTTGTTAGACATTATTCACTTCATGATTGAGTTTTGTAAAATATGTAATGATATTGTTTTTATTTAAATTGCAAAGTACACAGATTTATAAACTCCAATGACTACATTATAAAGATTTAAATATCAAATGTTTTGATTAATACATCCAAAAATTTAGAAACAATATTTTATTAATCATATCCAGTTTTAAATAACAATCCAATAGCAGAATAGAGTAGCAGAAAGGTCTTCATTGTTCATTGAAAAAAGAACCACCACCTACATTGATTTACTAATGGATGATCAAATGTTGTCTAGAAGGATCATTGGAAGTTAGATTGGTTTCAAGCCACTAAATGCGCTCAATATTCCTTGGTGGTATACTTTTTCAAAACATACTCAACGTAACACAAAGGATGAGAATGATGTAAAATTTTCATCCCTTGATCAACACGAAAATCAAGAGATAAGATCGGGATCATCCTTGACTATAATCACTAAAACATTCTACCAAAAAAATTAAATACTCATGTACATCAACAATGCAATAATCTCTCCTTTAGTGGAAATGTCCAATGAAAGGGAAAAACGTCGGTCAATACTCCATAAAGATACTTTAAAATTCTTGTTGTTGGGATGCTTTCATAAGGCACCCAACTGTTACGCAAAGCGTCATAGCCCTCCCTTTTGACTAGATACATAATCACATTAACAAAAAGGTGATTATGAAAACTATCTAAAAGAACCAAACCATTATTTTGTTTGCTTTGATGATGGAAAAAGCATATCTCATATTAAGAATTGCTTTTCAAGGTCCAAATACAATTTGAGTAGGTTAAGGTGGAACACCATAAGGTAAACCATAAGTTCTAAAAAACTTAGTCTTATTCTGATAGTATTTCTCATCCCTAAATTTTTAACATCTAAAAAAATAGGTTTACAATATTCACAAAACTCACCATCCTAAGTCAAAGGTGGCTATGCTCTATTCGACATGATCATTCACATAAAATTGATGAGTTTGTGATGTTTTTCGTCTACTTTCTTGACCACTACCATGGCATTATGAGTTTCTTGAGATTCTTCTCCCACATGCCAAGGAAATCTCTAATTGAGATGTCAAGCAATGGAATGCTGATTGATCGCTCAAACTCATGTGATGTTGGAAGAAAGTTTCCATGAGGGAATAATTTATACTAAGAAGTATTTTAGGCAAAGGACTTTCTCCAATATAATTAAATGTTACAAAATGTTATGTGGGCTTATCGCTTGCTAGGTTCCATGGAGTTCCAAGATGTTCTTTGAGGGTATTCTAAATACACCCAGTTGCGTGAATACTTCTTATGGAAGACGAATGAAATCTAGATATGACTTCCTTAACAAGTCATCAAATCTTTAACAAATCTACAAATGAAGCTCCCATTGTGTTCACAAATGATAAGGAAGATGAAACAATTGTCTGATCTAGTCAATATGGAACAATATCATTGTTCCCATGGGAATAATAATTGTATTTTCTTATATATAGTACGACATGTATGAGAATTAATCAACCGTGAAGAATTATTTGTCAAACCCTTTTAATTTGACAAGAAAACCCATCACAAAAACTATTGAGATATTTGAGCATGGTCCTTGAAGTATTGGTTGTGATTGGAGAAAACCTCAATGGGTTGGTTCATTTCAACTTGTGGTGTTATGGCGCACATCACGTCTTGAAATACTTTGCAATTTTTTTTAGCCTTCAACCATTCGTAAGTTTTCTCTCGTTTCATTAATGCTCAAGTATCCATTCCGACTATGCTCTTGGAATTTCTCCAATAGCATGTAAACTGACTCATGGCTGAGGGACCCAAGCATGAGGCGAGTGAATCTCCATTTCTAAGAGGGGTCATCAATTTCCGAGTTCTTATACACATAATGAATTCCTTTCATCTTTTTCAAAAGTTCCTCTCCATAACCTACACAAACTTCATCATATGGGTTAGCACAATGACCAAGATAGCAAGTTGGAGGGATCCGACACTATGCGTCACTAGATTGGAAATATTCATAAACAACCTATGAAAAAGATTCAAATATTGAAAATTTGTATCTCTAGAAGCCCAAATCCAATTTATTCCTTCCCTCCTTCTTCAAGGTCGAAAAGAAGGGGGCATATTGACCCAAATATATGCACTTACATGGGTTTTACGTAAACAATATTTACATGTAATTAATAAAGAAATCCTCATTTTCTTTTGATAAAAGGAGATGAAATTTTCACATATAAGGCACGTCCAATGACTTAAGGCCGAATCTTAGATTTTTATTATGTGCCTCTCTCTCTCTTTGTATCTCTCTCTCTCTCTCTCTCTCTCTCTCTCTCTCTCTCTCTCTCTCTCTCTCTTTCTCTCTCTCTC
>SZWC01040857.1:0-11571 GCA_023375785.1 Penium margaritaceum
ATGTATATGTATATGTATATGTATATGTATATGTATATGTATATGTATATGTATATGTATATGTATATGTATATGTAGATGTATATGTAGATGTATATGTATATGTATATGTATATGTACATGTACATGTACATGTATATGTACATGTATATGTATATGTATATGCATATGTGTATGTAAATGTACACGTATAATTATATGTATAGTTATTAGTATAAAATATGTCGTGCAACTATGTTAGGGTTTCACACAGATGTAAACATATTCCAGAATTGTTCATTTTACTTAAGGCAAAAACTATGCCACTTTTCAGTTTCGAGTTTTGTAGTATATTTGTGTTCGTTTCGCACAGGAGACACGGAATCGTTTTTCCGGCTTCTCGTCATGTTACCTGAGATATTAATACATTAAGAACGATGAGGCCTTTGTCGAGGGAGGTAGGACATAGTTTTGTCGAGAGCAGCGTCTGACAGTTGTCGGCATGCATGTTGGACATTGGTCCTTTGTTCCTCATTTCAATGTCGAACTCACTTTGAATTATTAGATAACATAATCAAACCCTCGAACCTATGAACTACCGGTGGTCTCGCTCGGTCTGCAAACGGGTCCCGCGATTGCGTTGCCGGCAGGAGACCGCGAACGACCCTCCGGTCAGGCGGTGTGGCCGACGATACAAGCGCAAGAATGGAAAAAGCAAACAAACAGCAATTAAAGTATCGCAAACTCTTCTTCTGAAGGGTTTGCGATACCTTTTTTTGGCTTCTGCTGACGTCTCCATGTCGACGCTGCATGGTATGCTGCGTCGACATGCGGAAATTCTGTCGGAAATTGGATATTTCGTTCTTATTGTGCGAGTCTATGGCATAGCTGCAAAAATCTGCGAAGTCGTGGATATGGCATACTTATTATGCGGTACATGGATATGGGGGATCTATCGGAAAATCGATGGGTATATGGTCACACCCCCCTACCATTAACCAGTGGGAGCTCTGCCAAGGTGTGAGGAGAATGAGGCTTGTCTTGAAAAGTCATGGACTAGAGCTTTTAGTCGTTGTTCATAATCCTATATTGAGCATCCAACACAGATTGAGTGCTCAATGGCTCGTGGCTTGGTGTCGACAACAAGACTTGAAGCGAGAGACACCTAGATCATTGATTCCGGTTCCACCGACCACATGACGTGTTGCTGCACTGAATTTGTCTTCCTCCATCCTAAAGGGCCGATTCGATCAGTTCACACGGGGTCTCATCAATCACTCCCTATCTAGGGTGTGGTTTGCAATTGGACGGCCCGTGTAGCCCCTGGTACATTTCTAGTGTGCTTTATGTCCTTTCTCTCAAGCTCAGCTTCCTCTCTTATTGTGTCTATACCATGATGAGTCTTTTGAGCATTACACAAATTTCACCACGATATCTTCTTGTGACATCCATGCGATCGTCTTCTCTCCCTTTGACATCAATGAGCAGTATTGTGTTGGTTGTTGTGTTCCCCTCCGTCTCCTACAACCCTTCCCCTACAGCGTGCGTGTTCATCATTGGTGTCCTCTCGCTTTAACACAAATGTCTGCTGAATCACTGCCTTTGCAAGCACACACAGTTTATCCAACCTTGTCCAAACATAGCCAGCCCTCGGTCTTGACTTGGCTACCTTCAAGAAACCACCTAAGACCAACTATCTCTTTTGCGCCAAGGGTAAGATATGTCGTGTGGACCTCGACCTGACGCGACGTCCTGGGAGATGCAGGGCGAGGTCCATGGGACAGAAATGCTAGGCAGCAGGTTGGGGCAGCAGCATTGTTGATGCAGCGTGCGGGCTTCCACGCTAGTTGCTTAAGTCAGCTGCCCCCTCAGTCTGCTGCCCTAGAGACTAAGTCTGGAAGCTCTGGGTTTGTTACTTAGAAGTGTGCGCGCCAGTGTTAGCGCCAGAAAGCAGCTGGAAACTAGAGCTTGTTACCCAGTTCAACAGCCAATCAGAAAATAGCTCTATTTTCAGGCTGGCAGGTTTTCTCGGTGAGGCCTGCCAGACAACCGACAGCCCAAAACCCGGGCATCGTCCGTTTTTCCTGAAAACTGGACCATACCATAATACCGACGCTGCAAACGCAGCCGTGTGGTCAGAAACAGCTAGAAAAACAGTAGCAAGGAGTTATGACTGCCCGAACCCAGGCAGTGCCTATGATGGTCCAAGACGCCAAACAGGGCCATGCAACATGCAACAAGGACCCTATGCAGAGCATGGCGATGCAGACGTGATGGGACGCGCTGGACGTATGCATATAGCAACTACGGTGGCAGTGACCGCCGGCAGCACGACCGCCGAGGAGGCCTGCCGATGGAGCTGAGAACGTCGCCGGAGAGAGGAGGCTCGAGCGAACTGCGAGTAGACCTCAGCGTGCGTCAGGTCCACCGGACGACACTCCATCAGCGTCGAGTCTCGCCGTCAGTCATCTACACGCGGATGTACACAAGCCGGGAGGACACAACAGAGTAGAATGAGAGATGCGCAAAAAACCAACACTCCCCCATGACTCACAGGCGTAGTGCACATGGGCGGGCAAAGACACCGTCAACATCCAGACTCCCCCAGGACACGTAGAGACGTAGGCAGAGACAGAGAGGGCAACTCACGGACGCACGCCGACTGAACTCACAACCTTCTTGAACGAGTCCCGTTTCAGTACCTTGGTCAGGAAGTGAGCCAGCTGCCGTGCTGTCTCAACCCACACGATGCTGATGCTGCCGTCATGCAACAACGAACGCACTTAGTGATACTCAATACTGATGTGCTTTGTGCGTGTGTGATGCACGCCGTCATTATCGGCGATGGCCATGGCACTCTCATTGTCATAATGTCAGGTGATGGATGCGACAGACTGATGCAACTCGGACAACAGACGACGCAACCACACACTCTCACACGTGCCCGAGCCAAGGGCTACATACTCAGCCTCAGCATTGCTATGTGCAATGCACCCTTGCTTGCCACTGCGCCAGGACACAGCTGTGCCGCCGATCAGAAAGATCCAGCCCGTGCGACTCTTACCGTCGAGACTGCCGGCCTAGTCACTGTCGGTGTAGCCCACTACGACGACGGACGACTGGCGGCGGAACATGAGACCTCGCGAAGCGGTCAAGACGACATAGCACAGTACTCGGATCGCTGCCTCAAAGTGGAGGTGACGTGGCTCCTGAGAGAACTGGGCCAAGAGGTTGACGACGAACGTGATGTCTGGACGCGTCGTCGTCGCCAGGAACATCAGTGACCCGATGACACGCAGATACGTGGTCACATCAACTGGCTCCCCCACAACAGCTGGGTCAGGACTCTTCAGCTTCACCAGGCCGTCGGGTGACATAGGTGAAGATGCGCTAGGCACAAGGGGCAGGTCCTCAGCGAAGCGAGTGGATAGGGTCTGCACATTGCTAGCCTAGTGGATGTGTAGGATGCCCTGGGAGCGATCATGCTCGAGTTCCATGCCCAGGAAGACTCGGGCAGACCCGAGATCCTTCATCTGGTAGGCGGCGAGCAGCAAGTCCTTGACACGCTGGATGGCGGCCGTGTCTGGCGACACAATGAGGAGATCGTCAACGTAGACCAGAACTGCGGCAAAGGTCTAACCTTGCAGGCTGACGAATAGTGCGGGGTCAGCGGTGATGCACTGGAGGCCGCAAGGGAGGAGCGTGCTGTTGATCTCTTGGTTCCAGCATCGAGGCGACTGCTTCAGGCCATTGAGGACCTTCCGCAGTCGCCAAACTCTCCCAGTGCCGTCTTCGAAGGTTGGGGGCTGCACCATGTAAAGCTCCTCACCCTCCAGTGAGCGATGGAGGAGCGCGTTGCTCACGTCCATCTGGTGCAGCTCCCACCCATGCTGGGCAACCATGCTGAAGAGCGCCCAGCTAGTGGAGAACCGACTGACTGGGACAAAGATCTGGTCGTAATCGGCCCCAGGGACCTGAGCAAACCCCTTTCTTGTGAGGCGGGCCTTGCATTTGTCCAATGACCCGTCAGGCTTCCACTTGCGCCGAAAGACCCACTTGGCACCAATGGCCTTCCGACCTAGAGGGAGGTCGACGAGGTCATACACGTGGTGCTGTCGGATAGCAGCGAGCTCCTCGACACAGGTAGCATCCAAATGTGTGGCCTCGGGAGAGGCTCGAGCCTCGCGTAGGGTGGCTGGGTCCTCCGGGCGTGCTGTGGACCGGACTGAGAGAGCGTGTGCATCACGAGCTCCAGGTGGGATGCGGGCAAGTGCAGCCATGACAGCATGTCGATGCTCGTGATGAAGCATTGCATAGCCCAGTGCAGAGCCTGGGTGAAGGTCTGCGATGATGGCCGAAGTGGTCAGGCCGAGAGCCTTCGTGCCAGGGTCCCCACTCACGACCGCGGGAGTGGAGAAGACACGTGGAGCCACAGGGGGTCGAGGCGTCACGGGACGTGGTGCGACGGTCTGTGCGCTCACTGTCGGCCGAGGTCGGAGGCTGCCACATGGGCCACGTGTGTAGCGCGGTCGGGCAGGAGATGGCATAGGGTTCGACGGGCCAACGGAGATGGACGGGGCTACTGGCCCGGAAGAGCCAGCGGACGCGACTGAGGATGCCGGCCTGGAGGGGCCAGCGGACGCGATTGGGGCTATCGGCCCGGAGGGGCCAGCGGACGCGACTGGGGCTGTCCGCCCGGAGGGGCCAGCAGACTCGACTGGGGCTATCGACCCGGAGGGGCCAGCGGACGCGTCTGGGGCTGTCGACCTGGAGGGGCCAACGGACTTGACTGGGGCTGTCGGCCCGAAGGGGCCAGCGGACGCGATTGGGGCTGTCGGCCGGGAGGGGCCACCGGACTCGACTGGGGCAGCTGGCTTGGAGGTGCCAACGGACGTGGTTGGAACTACTGGCCCGGGAGGACCAGCGGATGTGGTTGGGACTGCTGGCCCGGGAGGGCCAGCTGATGCGACTAGGGCTACCGGCCCGGAGGGACCAGCGGACTCAACGGGGGTAGCTGGCTCGGAGGTGCCAGCGGACGCGGCTTGGGCTACCGGCTCAGAGGGACGGTGTGATGTGTCACCTGGAAGTGACAAGATGGAGGACGGACTTACCACTCCCCCACGCGACGGGAGGGACAGGGACGAGCAGGAGCGGATGAGGTCGTGGGCAACCAGATCCTCGAAGAAGAGGGCATCGCGGGACTCGACGATGCAGTGTCGGGATTGGTCCTAGAAGCGCCAGGCCTTGGACTGACGAGACACACCAAGGAAGGTGCAGGGGCGTCCGCGGGGGGCGAGCTTGCTGCCCTGTTGTGGGGCGGGCAGCCACACAATTGCCACACAGTCCCAGACGCGAGCCGGGCGGAGGTCAGCGCATCGACCGCACCAGTGATGGTATGGCGTGGACTGGCGGGGAAGGGGACCGTGGGAAATCCGGTTCCAGACCCAGGTTCTGTAGGCCATGGCTTCAAAATAGAAGCCATCAGAGAGACCGGACTCTACCTGCATGGTGCGGACGGCATCCGCCATGGTACGGTTCCACCGCTCAGATACGCCATTCTGGGCGGGTGTGTAGGGCGTCGACGTCTCATGGTGGACCCCGTGGGAGGCGAGAAGGGATGTGACCTCACCCATGTACTCTGCACCGCGATCAGAGCAAAAGCGGCGAAGAGAGCGGCCACACTCGCGTTCCGCGAGGACAAGCCAGTCCTGAATGGCTCGGGCGACATCGCTCTTCTGCTAGAGGCAGAAGCCCCAGCAGTAGCAAGAATAGTCGTCCGTGAGGGTGAGGACATAGAGGCCATGCTCGCCGACGGACTCGGTGGGGAGAGGGCCCATGACGTCCGAGTGGACAAGGTTGAGAGGGGCGGAGGCATGGGAGGGAGACAAGGGGTATGTGGACCGGTGCATCTTCCCCTGAGCGCAGTCAATGCACTCAGTGGGACACGGGAGAGGAAAAGTCTCCGGGTCAAGGCCTTTGGGTGGCTGGGTGCGGAGCATGCTCTCTACGGCGGCAGAGTGGACGTGGCAAAGGCGGCGATGCAAGAGGCGGGTGTGCTGAGGAAACAACGTACTGGTGACAAACACATGGCCTATGGCGGCCGACGGGGAGGAGACTGGAGGAGAAGAGGAGAGGCGAGGAACATGCCACAGGTTGCCACGGGCGGTGGCATGCAGGACGACAAGACCAAACGGACGCAACGAAACAGTGCCAACACCACGCGAGTGCACAACGTCCATGCTCATGCGGTCAAGGGCAGTCATGGACAGGAGGCTGAGCTCGAGACCAAGGACGAAGAGGACATCGGTCAGAAAAATATCACCGACAGGACCACGGAAACGAACGACGCCAATACCACGGACGGGCAACACTTGTCCGGAACCCGTCCGGACACCGGAGACATCGCCTACAGGGCCGAGCATACTGAAGGCCTCACGAGAGGCAGTCATGTGATGCGTAGCCCTGGAGTCAATGATCCAAGTCTCAGCAGGGTCCTGGACAGGGGTCGCCAGATCGCTAACGGTCATATGGCAGCAAGCGAGGGACGCGGATGCGGTAGAAGGAGGCGCGAAACGAGAATGTCAATCTTCAAGCCACGCAATGTCGTCAAGGAGGGGGTTGGAGGGGACCATGGGAGACGACGAGACAGACGAGGAGACGGGACACAACCGCAGCTCAGTCTCAGTCATGCAGGGCTGGGCAGGAAGGCAGGAGGTGACGCAACTCGCACTTCCCTGGGGAGGAGGGCGAGGCAATCCAAGCTGGAGCGCGATGAACTGCTCCAGCAGACGCTCACGAGAGGACACCCCGGGAGTGTAGACAGAGTGCGGGATGACGGTTGTAGAGCCCGGGTAGAAGGAGGACTGAGCCGGCGAAGGAAGCGGAGGCGTCGACGGCTGTGGGTAGTACTGCTGCAGCGAGGGTGTCAGTGGTACAGGCGGAGCTGTCGGAGTGGCAGAGCTACTGGACGAGGTCGGAGTGGAAGGGCCACCAGCAGCGACGACGGCAGAGGCGAGACGGCGCTCCCGCTGGTGACGCATGGTGGCGATGACACGCGCCTCGTCCGTCGGGAGCGGGCACGTGTACCACCCGTGCCCGGGGTGACCACAGTTGTGGCAGACCGAGCCACCACTACTGGACCCGGTCGACGACTGCTGCTGCAGGTGTTGCGGCGGACCCTAGCCTTTCTTCTTTTGGCTCTTCTTCTTCTTCCCTGAAGACGATGAGGTAGCTGCGGCGGGGGAGGCGACAGCCACGGAGGCGATGGTAGGGGAGGCAACGGCAGGGGATGCAAGGGCCTTTGTGCGACGGAGCTGGGACTCCTGGCGAGCTTCCTCGATGCGGAGGAAGAGCTCATATGCCCAGGGCATGAGGGTGCCTTGGGCCGCCATGGTGGAGAAGACGTCCTGGGGGTAGTGTATGAAGACGTCCGCGTACGCACTGGTGGCGCTACGCTTGATGGTGAGGAGCGCGGACAGAGGGGGCGGAGCGAATTTGCCGAGACGACGAAGGATGTCCTCCGCCCGCTGCCCGTAAGTAGTGACCGTATCGGTCTCCTCCATTTGCAGGGAGTTGAACTCCCAAAGTAGACGGCTGATCTCAGCGTCGCTCGACAGGCAATGGGGCCTGGTGAGGACATGCCATGCGGCTGCAGGGTCTGGGAAGTCGCCAGCAGTGAAGTCGCCGAGGAAAGGCTCTAGGGCCAGGGGGGAAGCTGGAGGGGCGACTGGGACAAGGGCACGGACGGCGTGACCAGCGTCATACAACTAGTCCGCCTGGGTGGAGTCATAAGGGAGGGTGTAGTATTCCCACAGGCCCTCACCCTGGGCCCAGATCCGGAAGCTGAGCTCCTAGCTCCGGAACTATTCGCCGGCCTGAAGCGGCGGCGGCGGCGTCTCAAAGTCCTTCTGCGTGCGGCCGGCACCCAGAGTGGGGCCAAGGACAGAGGACACTGTCTGCCGCTGGCGCTGAGTCCGCTACTGTGCTAGGTAGTACGTGGCAGCAGACACAGCTGGACCGGCCTGCCCAGGAGGGACGAAGGACGGTAGCACACTGGAGGCAGTCTTGGCGGCTACTGGCTGTAGCGCTGCAAGCTGTTGCGTCAAGGCGACGAGCTGTTGCTGAAGAGCAGCAAGGGGGCCAGGATTGCCACCAACGATACCAGTGGGCTACTGCTACTGGTGTTGCTGCTCCTGTTGCTGCTGCTGCTGCTGCTACTGGTGCTGCTGTTGCTGCTACTACTACTGCTGCTGCAGCTGCTGCTGCTGGTGCTGCTGCGTCTGTTGCTACTGCTGCTGTTGTTGTTGCTTCTACTGCTGCTACTACTGCAGTCGTTGCAGGAAAAGGGGGGTAAGGGTCCCTTCAATAGAAGAGGACCCCTCCTCACGGGGGCTACCAGCCATGGTGTAGTGTTGCTTGGTTGATTCCCCCTCTTTTTTTGTTTTTTTTTGTTGCGTGTTGCTGATGTCAGCAGTGACATTAGCCGAGGATGGCTGACGTCAGTAGAGTCTAGTGCGTGTGTGCAGTGCTACTGGTTTCCCCCTTGTGTTTTTTTCGTTGTTGTTGATGATGTCAGCAGTGACGGCAGTAGACGGCTGCTGACGTCAGCAGCGGTGGATGCAGCCGCTGTTGTGGGACTACAACCGTAGTGTTATTGGTGTTGCCACTGCTGCAACTGCGGCTGTTGCTGCTGTTGCTGCTGCTACGGTGGCTGGTGCTGCTGCCGCTGTTGTTGCTGAGGCAACTGCGGCTGGGGCTGCTGCTGCGGCTACTCCAGCCGCTATTGCTGCTGTTATTGCTGTGGCTGCGGCTGCTACTGCTGCTACGGCTGCGGCTGCTGCTGCTGCTACGGCTGCGGCTGCTGCTGTTGCTGCAGGGCTGCTAGTACTTGTTGCGGGTGCGGCTGCGGCTGTTGCTGCTGCTACAGCTGCTCCTGCTACTTGCTGCGACTGCAGCAGCGGCTGCTACTGGCTGCTACTGCTTCTCCGGCTGCGACTGCTATTGCTGCTGCTGCAGCAGGTGTTGCTGCTTGCTGCGGCTACGGCTGAGGCTGTTGCTGCTACTACAGATGCTGCTACTGCTTGCTACGGCTGCAGCAGTGACTTTTGCTACTGCTGCATGTGCCGCGGCTGTATGCTGCGGCCACTACTACTGTTGCTGTTGCAGCTGTGGCTGCAGCTGTGGCTGCTGCTGCTGCTACGGCTACTGCTGCTGCTACGGCTGCGATTGCTATGGCTGTAACAAACAGGAGAAAAAGGGGCGGGGTCCCTGCGCATTTTTTTGTTTTTTTTATCTTGCCCGTCGGTGTGAGCTTGGTGCTCGCTACGAGCGACGAGCTGCGAGTAGCGAGCTCGCTACTTGTTGCTCACAGCGAGCAGCAAGCTTGCTGCCTGCAGCTCGCTGCTCGCAGCGAGCAGCGAGCTGCGGGTAGTTGCAGTTGTTGCTGCTGCAGCTGCGGCTACGGCTGCTGCTGTTACTGCAGTTGCTGCTGCTGCTTGCTGCAATTGTGGCTGCTGCTACTGCTGCAGCTGTTGCTGTTGCTTGCTGCAGCCGCTGCTCCTGCTGCGGCCGGCTACTGCTGCTGCCACTGGCTGCTGCTGTTGCGAGCTGCTGCGCGCTCTTGCTGTTGTCGGCTGCTACTCGCTGCCGCTGCTGGTGCTGCCGGCTGCTGCTGCTGCGGGTTGCTACTGCTACGAGCTGCTGCTGGTGCAAGCTTTTGCTGTGTGCTGCTACTACTGGCTGCTGCTGCCACTGCTCGCTGCTGCGGCAAGCTGCTGCTGCTGCTGCTGCTGGCTGCTACTGTCAGCCACACCTAGGGGACGTCGCCGCGTGCGTCGTCGCCAGCAAGGGCCTGACGTGGCTGGCCGCTCACCTCCTCGCGTCAAACGTGGGGTCAGTGCTGCCGAAAAAAATCCGGCAGCATTTCCCCTGGCCCAATGGCCGTGGGAAAATTTTTTACGCCGCCACCAGGCGGGTCAATGCTGTCGGAAAAAATCCGGCAGTATTTCCCCTGCACTGGCACGTATGGAGGTCCGCCGGCGTTGTCTGGCACTCGTACGTCAGTCTTCTGTTGCTGCTGCTACGCTCTGGCTCTGATACCAAGACAGAAATGTTAAGTAGCAGGTTGGGGCAGCAGCGTTGTTGATGCAGCGTGCGGGCGTCCACGCTAGTTGCTTAAGTCAGCTGCCCCCTCAGTCTGCTGCCCTAGAGACTAAGACTGGAAGCTCTGGGTTTGTTACTCAGAAGTGCGCATGCCAGTGTTAGCGCCAGAAAGCAGCTGGAAACTGAAAGTAACTGATTAGCAATCAAGAAAAAGACACAATGGGAGACCCCTCCAAGAACTAGCCTTTCCCCAGCTCTGTAGAGCTTGTTACTCAGTTCAACAGCCAATCAGAAAACAGCTCTGTTTTCAGGCTGGCAGGTTTTCTTGGTGAGGCCTGCCAGACGACCGACAGCCCAAAACCCGGGCGTTGTCCGTTTTGCCTGAAAACTGGACCATACCATAATGCCGACGCTGCGAATGCATCCGTGCGGTCAGAAGTACCTAGAAAAACAGTAGCAAGGAGTTATGACTGCCCGAACCCAGGCAGTACCTATGATGGTCCAAGACGCCAAACAGGGCCATGCAACATGCAACAAGGACCCTATGCAGAGCATGACGATGCAGACGCCATGGGACGCGCTGGACGTATGTAGACAGCAACAATGGTGGCAGTGACCGCCGGCAGCACGACCGCCGAGGAGGCCTGTCGATGGAGCTGAGCACGTCGCCGGAGAGAGGAGGCTCCAGCAAATTGCGAGTAGACCGCAGCATGCGTCAGGTCCACCAGACGTCACTCCATCAGCGTCGAGTCTTGCCGTGAGTCATCTGCACGCCGATGTACACAAGCCGGGAGGACACAACAGAGCAGAATGAGAGATGCGCAAAAAACCAACACCATGCTCTGTTGTGAGCATCTACAGCATCCCGCATGTGGCTCATGCTACGTACCTGCACAGCTGCATGTACATGATAGAACATTGTTTGTCGAGACCCGGACACTCGGTGCATTGTACCAGTGTCATGAGGAGACCATGTGATCGTGTGTATTGGTGTGTGGCTATATTGTGTGTGGCATGTGCATGCGAGCTGTTGGTTGAGACCCGGACACGTGGTGCGTTGCACCCGTGTTACGAGGAGATCCTCCCATGATCCTGTGTTTGGATGATGATACTATTGTGTTGGATTGCTCGTAGCGGTCAAGACCCTGACCTTGCTACCGCCAATGTCATGAGGAGACCATCTTGTCCTCCGACATGTGTATGATGTGCATTACACTTGTTTGTGTGCGTGTGCATCGCTCTCCTCATGGTCGAGACCCAGACAGTTGGTGGACTGTACCAGTGTCGAGGGAGACCCTAGATGGATAGCAGATGAGTGTGTGTGTGTGTGTGTGTGTGTGTGTGTGTGTGTGTGTGTGTGTGTATGTGTGTGTGTGTGAGTTGACTCATGCATGTTATGGCTTGCCATACATTGTTGTTCCATGCCTTCGTTCATTCGTTCTGGCGTGGACGGCTATGTCAGCCAGGGGGAGTGTTGGTTTGTGTGGCTTC
>SZWC01040876.1:0-11553 GCA_023375785.1 Penium margaritaceum
TCTGGCACAACTCTGGCACAACTCTGGCACACCTCTGGCACAACTCTGGCACAACTCTGGCACAACTCTGGCACAACTCTGGCACAATCATGGCAAAACTCTGGCAAACCTCTGGCTTAACTGTGGCACAACTCTGGCACAACTGTGAAATATCCTTTGCACAACTCTGGCACAACTCTGGCACAACTCTGCCAAAACTCTGCCACAACTCTGCCACAACTCTGGTAGAACTCTGGCACAACTCTTGCACAACTCTGGTACAACTCTGGCACAACTCTGGCACAACTATGGCACAATTCTGGCACAACTCTGGCACAACATTTGCACAACTCTGGCACAATTCTGGCACAACGTTGACACAACTCTGGCAAAAATCTGGCACAATTATGGCACAATCGTGGCACAATCCTGGCACAACACTGGCACAACTCTAGTACAACTCTGGCACAACTTTGGCACAACTCTGGCACCACTCTGGAACAACTCTGGCACAACTCTGGCACAACTCTGGCATAACTCTCGCACAACTATGGCACATCTCTGGCACAACTCTGGCACAACTCTGGTACAACTCTGGCACAACTCTGGCACAACTCTGGCAGAACTCTGGCACAACTCTGGCACAACTCTGGCACAACACTGGAACAACTCTAGCACAAAGCTGGCACGACTCTGGCACAACTGTGGCACAACTATGGCACAACTGTGGCACAACTCTGGCACAACTTTGGCACAACTGTGGCAGAAACCCGGCACAACTCTGGCACAAATCTGGCACAACTCTGGCACAACTCTGGCACAATCCTGGCACAACTCTTGCACATCCGGCAAAACTCTGGCACAAATCTGGCAAAAATCTGGCACAACCCTGGCACAACTCTGCCACGACTCTGGCACATCCCTGGCTCAACTCTGGCATAACTCTGGCACAAATCTGGCACAACTCTGGCACAACCATGGCACAATTCTGGCACAACCCTGGAACAACTCTGGCACAACTCTGCCACAACTCTCATACAACTCTGCCACGACTCTTCCACGACTTTGGCACAACTCTGGCACAACTCTGGCACAACTTTGTGAAAACTATGGCACAACTCTGGCACAACTCTGGCACAACTCTGGCACAACTCTGGCACAACTCTGGCACAATTCTGGCACAATCGTGACACAATCGTGGCACAACACTGGCACAACTCTGGTACAACTCTGGGACAACTATGGCACAACTCTGGCACAACTCTGGCACAACATTTGCACAACTCTGACACAATTCTGGCACAACTTTGACACAACTCTGGCAAAACTCTGGCACAGCTCTGGCACAATTCTGGCACAATCGTGACACAATCCTGGCACAACACTGGCACAACTCTGGTACAACTCTGGGACAACTATGGAACAACTCTGGTACCACTCTGGAACAACTCTGGCACAACTCTGGCACAACTCTGGCACAACTCTGGCATAACTCTTGCAAAACTATGGAACAACTCTGGCACAACTCTGGCACAACTATGGCACAACTATGGCACAACTCTGGCCCAACTCTGGCACAACTCTGGCACAACTCTGGCACAACTCTGGCACAACTCTGGCACAACTCTGGCACAACTCTGGCTCGACTCTGGCACAACTCTGGCTCGACTCTGGCACAACTCTGGCTCGACTCTGGCACAACTCTGGCTCGACTCTGGCACAACTCTGGCTCGACTCTGGCACAACTCTGGCTCGACTCTGGCACAACTCTGGCTCGACTCTGGCACAACTCTGGCTCGACTCTGGCACAACTCTGGCTCGACTCTGGCACAACTCTGGCTCGACTCTGGCACAACTCTGGCTCGACTCTGGCACAACTCTGGCTCGACTCTGGCACAACTCTGGCTCGACTCTGGCACAACTCTGGCTCGACTCTGGCACAACTCTGGCTCGACTCTGGCACAACTCTGGCTCGACTCTGGCACAACTCTGGCTCGACTCTGGCACAACTCTGGCTCGACTCTGGCACAACTCTGGCTCGACTCTGGCACAACTCTGGCTCGACTCTGGCACAACTCTGGCTCGACTCTGGCACAACTCTGGCTCGACTCTGGCACAACTCTGGCTCGACTCTGGCACAACTCTGGCTCGACTCTGGCACAACTCTGGCTCGACTCTGGCACAACTCTGGCTCGACTCTGGCACAACTCTGGCTCGACTCTGGCACAACTCTGGCTCGACTCTGGCACAACTCTGGCTCGACTCTGGCACAACTCTGGCTCGACTCTGGCACAACTCTGGCTCGACTCTGGCACAACTCTGGCTCGACTCTGGCACAACTCTGGCTCGACTCTGGCACAACTCTGGCTCGACTCTGGCACAACTCTGGCTCGACTCTGGCACAACTCTGGCTCGACTCTGGCACAACTCTGGCTCGACTCTGGCACAACTCTGGCTCGACTCTGGCACAACTCTGGCTCGACTCTGGCACAACTCTGGCTCGACTCTGGCACAACTCTGGCTCGACTCTGGCACAACTCTGGCTCGACTCTGGCACAACTCTGGCTCGACTCTGGCACAACTCTGGCTCGACTCTGGCACAACTCTGGCTCGACTCTGGCACAACTCTGGCTCGACTCTGGCACAACTCTGGCTCGACTCTGGCACAACTCTGGCTCGACTCTGGCACAACTCTGGCTCGACTCTGGCACAACTCTGGCTCGACTCTGGCACAACTCTGGCTCGACTCTGGCACAACTCTGGCTCGACTCTGGCACAACTCTGGCTCGACTCTGGCACAACTCTGGCTCGACTCTGGCACAACTCTGGCTCGACTCTGGCACAACTCTGGCTCGACTCTGGCACAACTCTGGCTCGACTCTGGCACAACTCTGGCTCGACTCTGGCACAACTCTGGCTCGACTCTGGCACAACTCTGGCTCGACTCTGGCACAACTCTGGCTCGACTCTGGCACAACTCTGGCTCGACTCTGGCACAACTCTGGCTCGACTCTGGCACAACTCTGGCTCGACTCTGGCACAACTCTGGCTCGACTCTGGCACAACTCTGGCTCGACTCTGGCACAACTCTGGCTCGACTCTGGCACAACTCTGGCTCGACTCTGGCACAACTCTGGCTCGACTCTGGCACAACTCTGGCTCGACTCTGGCACAACTCTGGCTCGACTCTGGCACAACTCTGGCTCGACTCTGGCACAACTCTGGCTCGACTCTGGCACAACTCTGGCTCGACTCTGGCACAACTCTGGCTCGACTCTGGCACAACTCTGGCTCGACTCTGGCACAACTCTGGCTCGACTCTGGCACAACTCTGGCTCGACTCTGGCACAACTCTGGCTCGACTCTGGCACAACTCTGGCTCGACTCTGGCACAACTCTGGCTCGACTCTGGCACAACTCTGGCTCGACTCTGGCACAACTCTGGCTCGACTCTGGCACAACTCTGGCTCGACTCTGGCACAACTCTGGCTCGACTCTGGCACAACTCTGGCTCGACTCTGGCACAACTCTGGCTCGACTCTGGCACAACTCTGGCTCGACTCTGGCACAACTCTGGCTCGACTCTGGCACAACTCTGGCTCGACTCTGGCACAACTCTGGCTCGACTCTGGCACAACTCTGGCTCGACTCTGGCACAACTCTGGCTCGACTCTGGCACAACTCTGGCTCGACTCTGGCACAACTCTGGCTCGACTCTGGCACAACTCTGGCTCGACTCTGGCACAACTCTGGCTCGACTCTGGCACAACTCTGGCTCGACTCTGGCACAACTCTGGCTCGACTCTGGCACAACTCTGGCTCGACTCTGGCACAACTCTGGCTCGACTCTGGCACAACTCTGGCTCGACTCTGGCACAACTCTGGCTCGACTCTGGCACAACTCTGGCTCGACTCTGGCACAACTCTGGCTCGACTCTGGCACAACTCTGGCTCGACTCTGGCACAACTCTGGCTCGACTCTGGCACAACTCTGGCTCGACTCTGGCACAACTCTGGCTCGACTCTGGCACAACTCTGGCTCGACTCTGGCACAACTCTGGCTCGACTCTGGCACAACTCTGGCTCGACTCTGGCACAACTCTGGCTCGACTCTGGCACAACTCTGGCTCGACTCTGGCACAACTCTGGCTCGACTCTGGCACAACTCTGGCTCGACTCTGGCACAACTCTGGCTCGACTCTGGCACAACTCTGGCTCGACTCTGGCACAACTCTGGCTCGACTCTGGCACAACTCTGGCTCGACTCTGGCACAACTCTGGCTCGACTCTGGCACAACTCTGGCTCGACTCTGGCACAACTCTGGCTCGACTCTGGCACAACTCTGGCTCGACTCTGGCACAACTCTGGCTCGACTCTGGCACAACTCTGGCTCGACTCTGGCACAACTCTGGCTCGACTCTGGCACAACTCTGGCTCGACTCTGGCACAACTCTGGCTCGACTCTGGCACAACTCTGGCTCGACTCTGGCACAACTCTGGCTCGACTCTGGCACAACTCTGGCTCGACTCTGGCACAACTCTGGCTCGACTCTGGCACAACTCTGGCTCGACTCTGGCACAACTCTGGCTCGACTCTGGCACAACTCTGGCTCGACTCTGGCACAACTCTGGCTCGACTCTGGCACAACTCTGGCTCGACTCTGGCACAACTCTGGCTCGACTCTGGCACAACTCTGGCTCGACTCTGGCACAACTCTGGCTCGACTCTGGCACAACTCTGGCTCGACTCTGGCACAACTCTGGCTCGACTCTGGCACAACTCTGGCTCGACTCTGGCACAACTCTGGCTCGACTCTGGCACAACTCTGGCTCGACTCTGGCACAACTCTGGCTCGACTCTGGCACAACTCTGGCTCGACTCTGGCACAACTCTGGCTCGACTCTGGCACAACTCTGGCTCGACTCTGGCACAACTCTGGCTCGACTCTGGCACAACTCTGGCTCGACTCTGGCACAACTCTGGCTCGACTCTGGCACAACTCTGGCTCGACTCTGGCACAACTCTGGCTCGACTCTGGCACAACTCTGGCTCGACTCTGGCACAACTCTGGCTCGACTCTGGCACAACTCTGGCTCGACTCTGGCACAACTCTGGCTCGACTCTGGCACAACTCTGGCTCGACTCTGGCACAACTCTGGCTCGACTCTGGCACAACTCTGGCTCGACTCTGGCACAACTCTGGCTCGACTCTGGCACAACTCTGGCTCGACTCTGGCACAACTCTGGCTCGACTCTGGCACAACTCTGGCTCGACTCTGGCACAACTCTGGCTCGACTCTGGCACAACTCTGGCTCGACTCTGGCACAACTCTGGCTCGACTCTGGCACAACTCTGGCTCGACTCTGGCACAACTCTGGCTCGACTCTGGCACAACTCTGGCTCGACTCTGGCACAACTCTGGCTCGACTCTGGCACAACTCTGGCTCGACTCTGGCACAACTCTGGCTCGACTCTGGCACAACTCTGGCTCGACTCTGGCACAACTCTGGCTCGACTCTGGCACAACTCTGGCTCGACTCTGGCACAACTCTGGCTCGACTCTGGCACAACTCTGGCTCGACTCTGGCACAACTCTGGCTCGACTCTGGCACAACTCTGGCTCGACTCTGGCACAACTCTGGCTCGACTCTGGCACAACTCTGGCTCGACTCTGGCACAACTCTGGCTCGACTCTGGCACAACTCTGGCTCGACTCTGGCACAACTCTGGCTCGACTCTGGCACAACTCTGGCTCGACTCTGGCACAACTCTGGCTCGACTCTGGCACAACTCTGGCTCGACTCTGGCACAACTCTGGCTCGACTCTGGCACAACTCTGGCTCGACTCTGGCACAACTCTGGCTCGACTCTGGCACAACTCTGGCTCGACTCTGGCACAACTCTGGCTCGACTCTGGCACAACTCTGGCTCGACTCTGGCACAACTCTGGCTCGACTCTGGCACAACTCTGGCTCGACTCTGGCACAACTCTGGCTCGACTCTGGCACAACTCTGGCTCGACTCTGGCACAACTCTGGCTCGACTCTGGCACAACTCTGGCTCGACTCTGGCACAACTCTGGCTCGACTCTGGCACAACTCTGGCTCGACTCTGGCACAACTCTGGCTCGACTCTGGCACAACTCTGGCTCGACTCTGGCACAACTCTGGCTCGACTCTGGCACAACTCTGGCTCGACTCTGGCACAACTCTGGCTCGACTCTGGCACAACTCTGGCTCGACTCTGGCACAACTCTGGCTCGACTCTGGCACAACTCTGGCTCGACTCTGGCACAACTCTGGCTCGACTCTGGCACAACTCTGGCTCGACTCTGGCACAACTCTGGCTCGACTCTGGCACAACTCTGGCACAACTCTGGCACAACTATGGCACAACTATGGCACAACTCTGGCCCAACTCTGGCTCGACTCTGGCACAACTCTGGCACAACTCTGGCACAACTCTGGCACACCTCTGGAAAAACTCTGGCACACCTCTGGCACAACTCTGGCACAACTCTGGCACAACTCTGGCACAACTCTGGCACAATCATGGCGCAATCCTGGCAAAATCCTGGCAAAAATCTGGCAAAACTCTGGCACAAGTCTGGCACAACTCTGGCACCACTCTGGCACAACTCTGGCACAACTCTGGCACAAATCTGGCAAAACTCTGGCACAACTCTGGCACATCTTTTGCACAACTTTGGGACAACTCTGGGACAACTCTGGCACAACTCTGGCACAACTCTGGCACGACTCTGGCAAACCCTGGCACAACTCTGGCATAACTCTGGCACAACTCTGGCACAAATCTGGCACAACCATGGCACAATTCTGGCACAACCCTGGCACAACTCTGGCACAACTCTGCCACAACTCTGGCAGAACTCTGGCACAACTCTGGCACAACTCTGGCACAAATCTGGCACAACCATGGCACAATTCTGGCACAACCCTGGCACAACTCTGGCACAACTCTGCCACAACTCTGGCAGAACTCTGCCACGACTCTGCCAAGACTTTGGCACAACTATGGCACAACTCTGGCACAACTCAGGCAAAAGTATGGCACAACTCTGGCACAACTCTGGCACAACTCTGGCACAACTCTGGCACACCTCTGGCACAACTCTGGCACAAATCTGGCAAACCTCTGGCACAACTCTGGAATAACTCTGGCACATCTTTTGCACAACTTTGGGACAACTCTGGGACAACTCTGGCACAACTCTGGCACAACTCTGGCAGGACTCTGGCACATCCCTGGCACAACTCTGGCATAACTCTGGCACAACTCTGACACAACTCTGGCACATCTCTGGCACACCTCTGGCACAACGCTGGCACACCTCTGGCACAACGCTGGCACACCTCTGGCACAACGCTGGCACACCTCTGGCACAACGCTGGCACACCTCTGGCACAACGCTGGCACACCTCTGGCACAACGCTGGCACACCTCTGGCACAACGCTGGCACACCTCTGGCACAACGCTGGCACACCTCTGGCACAACGCTGGCACACCTCTGGCACAACGCTGGCACACCTCTGGCACAACGCTGGCACACCTCTGGCACAACGCTGGCACACCTCTGGCACAACGCTGGCACACCTCTGGCACAACGCTGGCACACCTCTGGCACAACGCTGGCACACCTCTGGCACAACGCTGGCACACCTCTGGCACAACGCTGGCACACCTCTGGCACAACGCTGGCACACCTCTGGCACAACGCTGGCACACCTCTGGCACAACGCTGGCACACCTCTGGCACAACGCTGGCACACCTCTGGCACAACGCTGGCACACCTCTGGCACAACGCTGGCACACCTCTGGCACAACGCTGGCACACCTCTGGCACAACGCTGGCACACCTCTGGCACAACGCTGGCACACCTCTGGCACAACGCTGGCACACCTCTGGCACAACGCTGGCACACCTCTGGCACAACGCTGGCACACCTCTGGCACAACGCTGGCACACCTCTGGCACAACGCTGGCACACCTCTGGCACAACGCTGGCACACCTCTGGCACAACGCTGGCACACCTCTGGCACAACGCTGGCACACCTCTGGCACAACGCTGGCACACCTCTGGCACAACGCTGGCACACCTCTGGCACAACGCTGGCACACCTCTGGCACAACGCTGGCACACCTCTGGCACAACGCTGGCACACCTCTGGCACAACGCTGGCACACCTCTGGCACAACGCTGGCACACCTCTGGCACAACGCTGGCACACCTCTGGCACAACGCTGGCACACCTCTGGCACAACGCTGGCACACCTCTGGCACAACGCTGGCACACCTCTGGCACAACGCTGGCACACCTCTGGCACAACGCTGGCACACCTCTGGCACAACGCTGGCACACCTCTGGCACAACGCTGGCACACCTCTGGCACAACGCTGGCACACCTCTGGCACAACGCTGGCACACCTCTGGCACAACGCTGGCACACCTCTGGCACAACGCTGGCACACCTCTGGCACAACGCTGGCACACCTCTGGCACAACGCTGGCACACCTCTGGCACAACGCTGGCACACCTCTGGCACAACGCTGGCACACCTCTGGCACAACGCTGGCACACCTCTGGCACAACGCTGGCACACCTCTGGCACAACGCTGGCACACCTCTGGCACAACGCTGGCACACCTCTGGCACAACGCTGGCACACCTCTGGCACAACGCTGGCACACCTCTGGCACAACGCTGGCACACCTCTGGCACAACGCTGGCACACCTCTGGCACAACGCTGGCACACCTCTGGCACAACGCTGGCACACCTCTGGCACAACGCTGGCACACCTCTGGCACAACGCTGGCACACCTCTGGCACAACGCTGGCACACCTCTGGCACAACGCTGGCACACCTCTGGCACAACGCTGGCACACCTCTGGCACAACGCTGGCACACCTCTGGCACAACGCTGGCACACCTCTGGCACAACGCTGGCACACCTCTGGCACAACGCTGGCACACCTCTGGCACAACGCTGGCACACCTCTGGCACAACGCTGGCACACCTCTGGCACAACGCTGGCACACCTCTGGCACAACGCTGGCACACCTCTGGCACAACGCTGGCACACCTCTGGCACAACGCTGGCACACCTCTGGCACAACGCTGGCACACCTCTGGCACAACGCTGGCACACCTCTGGCACAACGCTGGCACACCTCTGGCACAACGCTGGCACACCTCTGGCACAACGCTGGCACACCTCTGGCACAACGCTGGCACACCTCTGGCACAACGCTGGCACACCTCTGGCACAACGCTGGCACACCTCTGGCACAACGCTGGCACACCTCTGGCACAACGCTGGCACACCTCTGGCACAACGCTGGCACACCTCTGGCACAACGCTGGCACACCTCTGGCACAACGCTGGCACACCTCTGGCACAACGCTGGCACACCTCTGGCACAACGCTGGCACACCTCTGGCACAACGCTGGCACACCTCTGGCACAACGCTGGCACACCTCTGGCACAACGCTGGCACACCTCTGGCACAACGCTGGCACACCTCTGGCACAACGCTGGCACACCTCTGGCACAACGCTGGCACACCTCTGGCACAACGCTGGCACACCTCTGGCACAACGCTGGCACACCTCTGGCACAACGCTGGCACACCTCTGGCACAACGCTGGCACACCTCTGGCACAACGCTGGCACACCTCTGGCACAACGCTGGCACACCTCTGGCACAACGCTGGCACACCTCTGGCACAACGCTGGCACACCTCTGGCACAACGCTGGCACACCTCTGGCACAACGCTGGCACACCTCTGGCACAACGCTGGCACACCTCTGGCACAACGCTGGCACACCTCTGGCACAACGCTGGCACACCTCTGGCACAACGCTGGCACACCTCTGGCACAACGCTGGCACACCTCTGGCACAACGCTGGCACACCTCTGGCACAACGCTGGCACACCTCTGGCACAACGCTGGCACACCTCTGGCACAACGCTGGCACACCTCTGGCACAACGCTGGCACACCTCTGGCACAACGCTGGCACACCTCTGGCACAACGCTGGCACACCTCTGGCACAACGCTGGCACACCTCTGGCACAACGCTGGCACACCTCTGGCACAACGCTGGCACACCTCTGGCACAACGCTGGCACACCTCTGGCACAACGCTGGCACACCTCTGGCACAACGCTGGCACACCTCTGGCACAACGCTGGCACACCTCTGGCACAACGCTGGCACACCTCTGGCACAACGCTGGCACACCTCTGGCACAACGCTGGCACACCTCTGGCACAACGCTGGCACACCTCTGGCACAACGCTGGCACACCTCTGGCACAACGCTGGCACACCTCTGGCACAACGCTGGCACACCTCTGGCACAACGCTGGCACACCTCTGGCACAACGCTGGCACACCTCTGG
Source organism: Penium margaritaceum (assembly GCA_023375785.1). Taxonomy (NCBI): domain Eukaryota; kingdom Viridiplantae; phylum Streptophyta; class Zygnematophyceae; order Desmidiales; family Peniaceae; genus Penium; species Penium margaritaceum. The sequence continues at coordinate 10,420 of SZWC01040876.1, forward strand.
CACAACGCTGGCACACCTCTGGCACAACGCTGGCACACCTCTGGCACAACGCTGGCACACCTCTGGCACAACGCTGGCACACCTCTGGCACAACGCTGGCACACCTCTGGCACAACGCTGGCACACCTCTGGCACAACGCTGGCACACCTCTGGCACAACGCTGGCACACCTCTGGCACAACGCTGGCACACCTCTGGCACAACGCTGGCACACCTCTGGCACAACGCTGGCACACCTCTGGCACAACGCTGGCACACCTCTGGCACAACGCTGGCACACCTCTGGCACAACGCTGGCACACCTCTGGCACAACGCTGGCACACCTCTGGCACAACGCTGGCACACCTCTGGCACAACGCTGGCACACCTCTGGCACAACGCTGGCACACCTCTGGCACAACGCTGGCACACCTCTGGCACAACGCTGGCACACCTCTGGCACAACGCTGGCACACCTCTGGCACAACGCTGGCACACCTCTGGCACAACGCTGGCACACCTCTGGCACAACGCTGGCACACCTCTGGCACAACGCTGGCACACCTCTGGCACAACGCTGGCACACCTCTGGCACAACGCTGGCACACCTCTGGCACAACGCTGGCACACCTCTGGCACAACGCTGGCACACCTCTGGCACAACGCTGGCACACCTCTGGCACAACGCTGGCACACCTCTGGCACAACGCTGGCACACCTCTGGCACAACGCTGGCACACCTCTGGCACAACTCTGGTACAAATCTGGCACAACTCTGAAACAACTCTGGCACATCTCTGGCACAACTCTGGCACAAATCTGGCACAACTCTGGCACAGCTCTGGCACAACTCTGGCACAACTCTGCCACAACTCTGCCACAACTCTGGCACAACTCTGTCACAACTCTGGTACAACTCTGGCACAACTCTGGCACAACTATGGCACAATTCTGGTACAACTCTGGCACATCATTTGCACAACTCTGGCACAATTCTGGCAAAACTCTGGCACAACTCTGGCACAATTCTGGCACAACTCTGGCACAATTCTGGCACAATCGTAACACAATCCTGGCACAACACTGGCACAACTCTGGTACAACTCTGGCACAACTCTGGAACATCTCTGGTACCACTCTGGAACAACTCTGGC
>SZWC01040883.1:0-11548 GCA_023375785.1 Penium margaritaceum
CACCCAGTGCCCGCATGAGCAGGACTTCGCGTTCACATCGACTTCACGGCCCGCCATGCTCCTGGGGCCGGTGACGTTGCCCATGAGCCTGCCATGGCACATGACACAGTACTCCTTGGCATGTTCCATGTAATGCTGTAGCTTTGCATCCACGACGGGCGCGTAACGGCTCTCACAGTCGTGCGATGCACGGCGGCGCTCCATGAAAAGTCTCTACACAAAAGGGTAGATTTGTGCGGAGCAGTGGAAAGGGTACAGGTGGGGTATGTCCATCAGGCGAGCATTCAAGGACTCCATCGTGTTTGACGTCGTGTGCCCACTATGAGGCACAGGGCACTTGAGGCGCGTCCACTGCTCCAATTGCAGCCGTGGGTCGCCATCTCCACCGAATAGGTATGTGTAGACCTTGTCGGACGTCCAACCGAGCTCGTCCCACGCGCGGTCGAACTCGTTCTGTATGAAAGCACAAGCCATTCGCCACATGAGGTTGGCTGCTGCTGAGCCCGCCTCAGCCTTGACGTTCTCCCGCAAGTGCTGACCGTAGTATGTGCAGACAACTCATGGTAATTGGCGCTTCATGATGACGATGAGACCGTCGTCTCTGTTGCTGATGAATGCGGTCCCGTTGTGCCGTGCCGTCAGATACGTCTCTGCCAGCCGCTGACAGAACCAGTCCCAGTTGTCCTTGTCTTCTCGTGGGCATATGGCCCACACCACGGGCACCGCATGGTTGTTGGCATCCTAGTACTGTGCCAGCAGCAGCACTTGCTTGAAGCCGTTTTTTAAAACATGCCGTCCATTGTCAGCAACCACCGTACATGCGACCATCTGTTTCTGCAAGCTCATGGGGCCACAAAGGCTCGTCGGAAGAGATGGTGCCGGTCCTGCTCCGCCACAGCAATGGTGGATGGGTCAACCCTCTTCAATTGCATGCATGAATCACATAAACAGAGCCAAACACGTCTAGGGTTGGCACTTATGCAGAAACCTGCATGAACAGCATACCACAAGCCAAGAAGGACAGCAGGATACTTACTACGACGACGTATGTAGGGAACAGACCCCACAACTGGTTTTTCTCGCCCATGAGATTCGTTAGGGCCTTCTTCTTCACGCGGTGAATGACGTGGTAGGCAGACTTCTCGCCGATGCACGTTTCCACGATCTGGCGGAGGGCCTTGGAGGTGGTGCATGGCTCCTTGTTGACAGTGCTCTCGATGTGGCACAACACCCACACGGCTTTGCGCGAGGGGTCTCCCTTTGTGCCCGTGCGGCTACACTTGTGGCCCTCTTTAAAAAGAATGACCTTGACGTTGTTCGTTTTCCGCTGCCACGGTGCCTTCAGTTGCCACGCGCAGCTCGACTGCCTCCACTCTGCACAAAGAGCTTCAAGCCGCGATGGATCACTCCGCACGAACTTCACCCCCATGTGCGCGGCGACGGCGTAGTCGTGGACTGCCTCGCGGCAGGTGTCCATGTTCCGGAAAGCAGAGCCTCCGGAAAAGTTAACGGGAGACTCTGGTTGAGCATGTTTCCTGGGTTTGGTGCCCTTATTTTGGGCAGCGGAGACCGCGGTGTCCGTCCGAAGGGGGGTGTGCTCGTCATCCGACGATCCTGCAAGCATGAGCATCGGTCAGCATGTTAAATGACTGTACTAGTAGGGGGATGTGACGAGGATGGCACAAGGATAGACAGGTGGACCGTACTTGGTCGCAGAAGCAAAGCCATCCCAGTCAAGTGTGACGCCATGGCGACTTGTGCAGCTTAACCCACCCGCGGCCGGAGGACAAAACGGCCTGACGCGGGAGCCTCCGTTCAACCTCATGACAGAGTGCCCTCCACACTCTGGGGAGCGTGGAGGTAAGCGTTCTTCGGCCTGGACGTGCTCTTCCCAGCACGCCTCCTCAAAGTCGTCAAAGACAAAACCGGCCGTGTAGCCTTGGGATTCACGAGGTTCCTCCTCCTCGTCGGAGCTGCCGACGGGGGGGTTTGGAGGAATGTAAAACTTGAAAAGCGGTGGATCCATAAGACCCCCAGTGGGTATGGCATGCAGACGCATGCACGCTAACATACATTGTACCCACCTAACAGTCATTTTTGTAACTATGATACCCACTTACCAGAGCTTAGAGCGAGCACGACAGCCATGGTGAGCGGGTTCGTCTTGGAAGAACAGGGCTCTGACGGGGAACGGCATGTTTACCATGGCATGCAAAAGTGGCGTGAACGCACAACGGGGAAAACCTACATAGATGATGACATGCAGCATGATGAAACTAGGGACATCATGTCCCATGGTGCACCTAACGGTCACCCTTGTGAGGAGCATCAATAGTTGCGCCGGTTCACAGGCTGTCGCATCACACACCCACTATGTGCCGACGTGGCTTCCATCTGGCATTCTGCAGCGTCCTTATCGGATGCATGGGCCCGGAACCCCGGATGTGGCAGTCGTCTGCCAATATCTGCCAACGTGGCGCACGTGTACATAAGGTTATCGTCGTCGTGGTTAAGAGTGAGGGCCTCTTTCCAAGTCAGAAGATGGCACTTCTCTTACATGCAACATCGTTCGGTGTACGACAAGATGCGATGACGATATCGACTAATGCTTTTATAAAGATGACGACATCTCTGAGAAAGAAAATACCCCCCACATTTTGTAGGCGCATTTGGCAACACGGTTGCAGCAATTTACAACGACACAGGACCCATGACTTGGATGACACCGACAGACGTGCGTAAACACATGAATTCGAGGGTGACATTCGCCTCATGCTTGCATGCAACTTGCACTAGAACGAAAAGTAGATCAAATCCATATAAATCTGAAACATTATGACCACAATGTCCACACATGTCAGAATCATGCACAGAATACCGGTATTGTAGTCATGTTTCCTCACAAGTGAATACCGTGTTCACGGTTACTTACTATGCGCACTTTGTGGACAATGTGGTAGCCAGTTGAAAAGAGTGGGTATTGTATTTGTCTTTTGTACAAAGTGGGCATTCGGGAATTATGATGCTAAAAAGGTGGGTATAAGGGAATGAATCCAATTAATTATGTGTTCCTACTTTGTCGAATTTGTGGGAAAATGAACCCTTCAAATAGACGAAAGGTCCAAATCGTATTATCCTTGTCCCGAGATTTCGACGATGTCTAGCGACATCCAGTTTTCGTGCGCATGCTATACTTGACAACGTGGACGTTGGCTTGGACATTGCGCAATGGTATGATGCATCCATTAAGTTTTTTTGTTCGTTTAGACCACTAAAAACAACCCATTTTTACACTTGCAGCACGATTGTATTGCCGTGTGTCATTTGTTGCTGCAAAAGCAACCTTTTCCACCAATCCACTATCCACCATGGAGCGCTTCCTTCAGATTGTCTCCGCCGAAGAACTTGTGCATCGTCTCGAGACCCAACTTGATTGCTCGTGTCCTCCTCGTCCTACTCGATAGAAGCACCCTGTTGGCCGTCCAAGAAAGCCCGTCCAACTAACATTTGATAACTCGGTATCTCCTTCCCCGACGTCTACTTGTGAATAATCGCAGTTGAGACCTCTTCCTGCATGCTCTACCAACGTCAAGGAGGCCTTCGCATCACCACTCTCGCTGCCGAGGGTCATTGTCGCTTCCCAACCGCCCAAGATTGACAAGGGAATGCACCCAATTGTTGAAGAGTCTCAACCGAAAAAGCGCCATGCACCATCACCAAGAAGCAGTAGGGCTATGCAGCTGGGCTCCCTCCGGATCGGGGAGCCAAAAGAGCCCTTACCGCCGGTTTGTGACTTGGACAGTGACAACCCGGCACCATACAACAGCGACAACAATAGTAACACCAGTGACATGTCATCAATTAGCCAGCAGGAGGATGACTCCATGGACTCTGAATGCCTGGACATCGTTTCGACAAGCATGACGACGACAACAAGCGACAGTGGCAGCCGCAGCAAGCAGCGGTAGAAGCGTGGCCAGTATGAGGATTGGTTCCGATCTGGCCATTTCCCGACAATCTACCGTAAAGTCTCATGCAACCATCTAGGCTATAGTGCGTCATCTTTGATGCAACTTCCGCACCCCAGAAAACATGTCTGAATTTGATCTCTTGGCACCAAGCACTGTTTTGGCTTGGTTCATTCCCAGAACCAAAATCCTCAAGGAACAATACACCCATGTTGCAACTTCAGCGATGAGGGTTCAGCTGTCTCCACCAATCAGCAACAAGAAACGGGCGCATGGGTCACGCAGAAAAACAACGTGGCAGGGTAACAACCATGCTCTCCGCAAGGAGATCATAAGTGCGTTACAAAAATCAAGAAATGCTGGTAATCTGTTAAATGGTAAGACTATTTGCCGTGAGATCAGGAAGATCATCGGCCAACATGAACCGGAGGACCTCGCGAACCTCGACGACTGCACTTTTGGAAGATTGTGGGTGCGCAAGTTTGTCACCCGCGAGATGGGCTGGTCGTGGCGGGTTGGTACTACTACGGCACAGAAATCTCCGGACGACTGGGAACAAAAAGTGGAACACTTTTTGATGAGGGCAACTGCGTTAGTCGCCTACCACAAGATCACCCCGGCATTTGTGATCAACGCCGATCACACCGCCATCCGGCTGGTCCCAGCCGCGGACCACACCTATGCTCCAAAGGGAACCGATGACGTTTCCATCATCGGCCTCAACGATAAGCGTGCCATAACCATACTGGTGACATCGTCGTTTGCTGGTGAAATGCTCCCTCTGCAGCTCATCTACGCCGGCAATTCAATGCGGTCTTCCGAAAGGACTCCATGCGCGGGAGTTGGTTGAAACAGGCTGGCAGCTGACGCACACGCCCTGCCACTGGGCCAACGCCGAAACGACGATGTAGTGGGTTCGAGAAATTTGTACGTGCACCCTAGAATTTGACGAAATGGAAAAAAAACATTACAGTGACCCGTTGAATTCATTGAAAAAAACATTGTATCTAATTCAATAAAAAAAACATTAAATTAGAATTCAAATATTAGGGGGTATTTATGCTTGTCGTGACCCATGCACACCTTTTGTATAGCCTTGCACCCTTGTTTTGATTTCCCCCCGCGTCCCATTGGCTAAATTGGGGGAACTTGGCGAGTGGTTTACGCTTATCCTGTTGATCACCCCCGATTATGTCATTTGTGACAATTAAAATCAGGAAGTCAGAACAATAGACCCCATCCAGCCCTACCACAGAGCAATGAACCCTATTCACCCAAAATTCAGAACCACGAGCTCCATTCGCCCTAGACTCAAAATCGAAAGCCCCATCTACCGATGTCCGCCAACAATAAGCACCATCCACCTACCCTTTTTCACAATAGTCATGCAATACCAGATACTACTGTTTGAGCATGGCACAAACAAGCATGTATTGGTAGATTGCAATCCTCCATAGCAGCCATCGAAATGGAGGGTCGCGACCGCATTCCGGGAGGGGGCCAAGGGAGGGGGGCATTCCAAATACATTGGTACCAGGTGACATCCGTCGATCAGCACTTTTTCATCAAACGACGCCACCAGTCCCCCCAACCCACCCCCTGTCCCAATCCCACAATCGATGAGCACCGTTGCAGTTTAGGGTTGGGATCATACAGAAGGGCTGAGCTGGTCGGTGGGGTAGGGGGGTTGACTCCATGAAATTCTCGCCTACAATAATCCACTCAATTCCCCATCATATCAGCCCTACAAGCATGGTGTAGCGCCAGTGTGTCACGCGGCTTGGACTGGACGTGTGATGTGGGGCGACGGATGGGATGATTCCAGGGTTAGAGGCACTCAACTACCACAGTTTTGGCCCAGTGAGCCAAGCTTCTCCGTCGTTCGCTACATTTGGTATGAGAGCGCCGGGGTTCAACATACGTTGTGGACACTGGGGGTGGCTCCATTCCTGTGTGGGAGGAATGTAGCGCCAGTGTGCCACGTGGCTTGGACTGGACCTGTCCTCTGGGACAATAGATGGGTTGAGTTGAGGGTTGGAGGCCCTCAACTTCAACGGTTTTGGCCCAGTGGGCCAAACTTTCCATCCGTTTGCTGCACATGGGGGTCATAAAACTCTGAATTCTTCACATTCATTCATTTCACTTTATAACCCTATATTGTAATTCAAAACGTGTAGAAACCCATTCCCCTTGTTATACCAAGGATGTCATTTTATGCACGCGCACTTGCAGGGCCCCACTGCAACGAAACCTAGTGCTGGTTTTCATGGTTAGCTTGAACCCCTCACCATTTCATTCCTTCACATGCTTTGTAACGATTCGTATCTCTAGCTCCCATTCAATGTCGTTGTTGGAGTTTGCAAAATGGTGATCGCCGTCAGCCTGCGGGGTTTTCCACCTCACGATACTGAGGAGCAATCGTCATCAACGACCTTGAGCTGGCATACTTGAATGCTTTGAGTCTCCAGAGGCCCATTTCTGTTTCATACCTCACTCCCATGATCTGAGACCCGAACAATGGGTTTGTACCTTAAACTATTGAGTTCACATAAAACTCACGGAGAACTATATCAAAGGCGCGCTATTTTGCGACTACACTTTTTTTATTGGACAATGCAAAATCTATGTGTGCCCGGCACACTAGGCAATTTTGCGCCCTGTTTTTTTCTCGTCGCTTGCCCTCTCTCTTGCTTACCCCCTCCCCTTCTCCGTATCCCTTCAACAGGCAACGAGGGAGGGCAAAAGGGGAGGGTGCGGGGACACACTCACTTGCAAGGCCTAGTGGCCCCTCGTTCGCCGCTTGAGCCACCAGCTTGATCGGCAGCTAGGATTGGTCAGTGGGTGGCCGGCCCGTCGATTGACCGGTGCGTGGCCACCCATCAAGCCGGTGGCCAGCGCGTGACTGGCTACCAGCCAGCCCTCACTCGTGAGGGTTGGCCACCGGCCAGTCCTCTCTCGTTGCGAGGGTGGGGAGGGCAGAACCAGCCCTCATGCTACATTCATCCCCACTTTTCATGAACTGACTTGGTTTATGGAGAACAAGTGGGACAATCGGGTAGAGAAGCTTCAACATTGTAAAAGAAAACTAAATAATATGTACAAGCTGCAAGCTTGCTTTAGGAGTCATTGACCACACCTGTGGGCAATCGAGATTCGGGCTCCCATGAGTTATGTTAAGATCCAAAACCAGCCCAATGAGCTAGGCATTCCCTGACAACGCGTGACCAAAGTGTATGCCCCTTGGTGCTAGTGTAGGTGAAGGATCTTGTATTGGCCGTCGGTAGCAAGGATTGTTGGCAATAGCTAAACACTTTTGTTTGCCGTGTATAGAGCCATCAAGCTCACGTGAAATAAGTCATGTATCTTTGTACATTCACCTTGATGAAGGCAATCTCGCATTCAAAACTCCAATCCCAATGCATGCCTTTTTGCATGATCCTTGTTGGCGACGCTACCAAGGTCAAACACCCTTGCATAAACCATCAAAACTAGTTTGCAAGGCCAAGGAAGGACCGAATCCGCCAAACATTTTGTGGGCGTGTCCAGTTCACGACGGCTTGGACCTCGCCTGAGCCAGCATGGACACCGTCTTTGCCGACTATGTGTCTAAGGTATTCAAGCTCATCTTGCAAAGTTACACTTGCTCACTTTTACACATAAATCCTGTTCCACAAATATCGCTAGTACCTCACGCAAACGTTCTATGTATTCTTCCATGGATTTGGAGAAAACCAGGATGTCCAAGTAAACCAAGACAAACTGGTCGAGTTGCTTGGCAAACATTTAGTTAATTTCTCCTTGGAACTTTGCCCGGGCGTTCGTTGGATCAAAGCACAAAACCTAGAAATCATAGTGTCTCACGTGCATTCAAAACGTGGTTTCTGGCACATCATCTTCCATAATACGGATTTTATGATACCCTAGAGACAAATTCAAGGACGAAAATGATTTTGTCCCTTGGATTTGGTGAAGCAGGTCCTTGATCCATGCTAAGGGGGGTCTTTTCTCTACCGTCAATTTTTCTAGCGCCCGGTAGTCAACGCACATGCGTACACCACCCTCCTTTTTATTCACAAAAATGATCGGCGCACCGTATGGCGAGCTGCGTGGCTCAATCCACCCCTTTGCAGGGTACTCTTTCATTTGGCATTTGGCCTCTCGTCACTCTGCTGGACTGTGGTGATACATGGGTCTCAAGAGAAGAGTCCCCTCCGGTTGGAGCAGAATCATGTGGCCCATGTGTCATTATGGTGGAAGCTCAGCCAGTGGGTCTAAGAATACATTTGAGAACTTTGCCAATGGCAATTTGTGGCGTGTCCTCCTTAATGTCATCCTCCACTTTTTGTATCTAAGGCAAGAAACATCTACACCCTTGTCGAATTTGTTTATTGACTGCATCGCATTCAAGCTAGCAAGGAGTTTTCATTGGTGATTATTCCGTACTTGGAATCAATGTAAAGAGATGCTAGCCCTTCCAAAGGACCAGCACATCAAAGCCTTGTTGTCACAAAGCTAGGGATCACCAAGCACCACGTTGAATGAGTCAAGAAGGCTGAGAACCTTTAACGTGACACTCTGTGTGTAACCTTGAATGAAAACTTTTTACTTACAAGTATTGATCACCATAATCGTATGGTTTTTAGTGACGACAATTGCACCATTTGATGGCTCGTACTTGCGCCCCACCTGTCGGGTAAAGCCAAGATGAACAAATGAGTCATCCCCTCTAGTATCAGCCAGTATGTTCACAAGAGCACCAGCAAGATGTCTTTTGAACTACATCGTCATGCTACCTCCACTCTTCTGAGTGAACATGGTCGACAACGATAAGTTGGGTTTGTGATAAACACGAAATTTGAACGGTAGACGTTGGAGCTCCCATGATTAACCCACCTGAGTCCACATCTTGTGGGCACGTGTGAATTCAGCTAGCAACTTATCGTCTTTAAAATAGACTGGGTCAAAGTCGTTGACCAAAGGTACAGCAAACGTGATTGAGCCAATTATATTTAAGGTATTTTCTGCAATCAATGAATCACACGATTATTGCACAGTGGTCGGTTTCATCACCACTAAGCATGTATGATCATACATCTTCTCTGGCAATGCAACGTGTAGTGGACAATGCCGGTCACCAAGTGTTGAATGAGGCTCAAATAGAGGAGAGGAAAACAACAAAGAAACTTGAGCTTGTCAAAAACTCAAATTGTTTTATATCCTCATGTGGAGACATGAATCCACACTTGTGATCCACTTTCGCCTGTGAGAATTCTCCACTAACGTCACTCAGGGGTGGGGAAAACCCGCCCCACTGCCGTGTCCGTTACCACGGCCGGACCCATTGCCCTGACTGCGGCCTTGTCCATGGCCCTGTCCGCGGCCTCCTACTACACCATCTCCCTTATGTCCATAGCTACGGCCAACGCTGCGGCCTCTTGCCCACCACAAGCAGCCTCAGGACATTAGGCCCTAAAGTGGCCAGGCTGCATGCAGTTGTGGCAAAGCCCGTCGTAGAAGGCTTCGTTGGGACACTCATGTACCGCCTGCAGCTTGTCATTGTCACGGCTGTGCTTGTTGTTGGGGGCCTGGTGCCCACCAGCCTTCTTAGCTAGAGGGTTTGCGGGTTGCTTGCCCTTAACCCCACATCATTGATATGATGACCCACCAGCCCCTGTAGCATCCATGCGCATGTCGCGAATGTACTGTGCACGCATGTCTGGCCCTACATCAGAGTAGTGCTTTAGGTTTGCCGCATTTTCCTCCACGAGTGCGGTGAATTCACTCAAGTAGGCTTTGAGTGAGGTACCCAGCTCTGTGAAGTCCTTGATCATATGGAAGGCGCACTGCGCCTCATCACGCTAGGTGCACTTCCTATGTATGATCTTGAAGAATACCTGCCACATCATGGACTACCACTGAAGGTGTGGTTGCTACACACCCCACTCCTTTAGTACATACTTGAATAGAATGTCCTCAAATTGCATCGTGGCGAGGCCGGCGAACTGACCAAGTGGCGGCTTGTGGAAGCGCAAGACTTGATCCATACGATTTAGCCTATTAGTCAACTTCATGCCCTTACATAAGATCTCCACATTGTGGAGGAAGGAAATGTTCATGACTAGCCCTAAAGTCCTCAAGGTAGGCCAGACGTTGCTGCCACTGGTGATGGAATCAAAACCTACAGCCCGCTATGATTGCTCATACTTCCGCACAAGGGTCACACTCGACAACACCTTGTCGAGGTCGTTGCATTTGTAGCTTGCCTCGTGATTGGCGAGGGACTGCATCCAGCGATCACGGTCAAGGTACATCATGCTCTGCCCGACGTAGGCCAGAAGGTTCATGAGTGTAAACTTCAGCTTTGATGAAGTTAGAGCTTTGGTGATAGCCTCTAGGACCTCGCGTTATCCGTGCACCTTTACCCACTACAGGTGGATACGGTTCACATACATGCCTCCAAAGAGTTCCACCTTTTAAAGGAGACTATCTTTAGCAACGAAGATGGAGTAGGCATTGCTCTATCCCATCGTGGCTACATCATAGGAAGGGGGATCCGCCCCCACTCCTCTGGGTGGTGCTGGACCTCCACTGTCGGTAGTGATCTTGAGTCGGCCCGCCACCTTGGCAGCCAATTATGCAAGCCTTGAGTGGTCATTGCGAATCACCTTTCGCGGCGATGTCATCTGGCTCATTTTCATGGCAACTTGCTGCTTGGTTGCTTTTGATTCCTTTGCTACTCTCGGTAGCCTCACTCTTGTCGGCACCTTCAGGTGATCATGCAAGCGTCTTGCCCTTCTTGAGTGATCGGCTCGAGTTTGCAACACGAAGATGGTGATGATTGTGTTCTACGTCACCTTCGCCATTGTCGGCGTTGTGCTCTTTGTCTGGGTCCATGCCTGGACGGTCTTCCTCAAGTGCGTCGTCCGTCGCGTGGGGGTCATCCACGTGCAAGTCGACGTGCTCGTTGAGAAATTTCTCAGCTTCCATACGCTTATCGGTGTTACCGAGTGTAACAAGGATTGAATTCGGCGATATGGTTGCCTTTGGTTTGGCTACCTTGCTCACAGTGGTAGCTCCCTAAACTTGGAGTCTGTTGAGGGCGTGAAGTGAGGTTGTTACCACCTTGCCCTTGTTGGCCTTGGACAGTCTAGCACTTGCCATTACATCCTCCACACAAAAGAACGCGAAAACCATTTGTGAGGGTCATCCCAAAACCTCGGGGAAGTGTCGCCTCCTGAAGTGAACTTGCTCTTACAATCGGTGAGGAAATCATGAATTTCATCTCTATCTTTCTAGGCCGCCACGGTCGACACAATCACGTGGTAGAAAGACATGAGTTTTTTGCGCCGCCACGGTCAGCACAATCATTTGGACTGTAAGCAATACCCTAAGTTGTGACTCACTCCACTAGGAAAGCTAGGAAAGGCTAGAATTGTACATCAAGAACAACATCAAAAACTACAAGAATTTGAGCACCGCCCAAAAAAGGTGGGGAGGAGGGGGGTTCAGCACTGACAAAGATTTTGCACACCCCATACACTCTTTCCTCACGACTCTTGTCTTGCACTTCTTCTTATCTG
>SZWC01040888.1:0-11547 GCA_023375785.1 Penium margaritaceum
GCAAAAGAAATCCACGCGCGTGCGCATGCGCGTTTTCCTCGACAGCTTGCGCCGCTGCAGCGGCCTTGCAGCGGCGAGGTATGCGATCGCACGAGGGGCACAAGACGAGCGGATGGAAGAGCTCTAGAAGGCAGAGAGCAAGGTCCCGTGTCTCCCGGGGATCGAGTGACCGTTGTGTGGGTCAGCACAACCGTCCAGTTCTCATGCTGGGAGAAGAATTTCCTAAATGTGATTTCATCCTTCTCATTGTTTCCAATGAGAGAGCATTGCAGTCTCACAGTTCAAGTCCAGCGCCCCTTAGAGAGCATCCATTGTTTGAGCACCTGACGTGTCTTCATCGAAAAGGAAAAATAGCGAGCCCCCTTGTAGCAAGTATGCAATGTGTCGAAACTTCGTGCGGTTCTCACAGATAAGAAAGGACCCTATCGAGCCTCGGGAGGCTTAGACCTAGGGAAGTTTTTATCGATAACTAGTTTTGCAAAACAGGCATATATGAAAGAATTGAGACACAAGTATCCCCCATAACACAGAACGACAGAAAAGGAACAAACAGAGCTCATCAGTGGTGCACGTTTTTTCGTGTTCCAAATAGCAGGGATGAAACTTTGCCAGTGCAAAGTGGAAAGCCAGGACAAGAGGCAAAGTTTGGAAAAGGAGGCATGTGAAATTTAATAGATGAAGAATGGGTATCGCTTTGCGTAGCCACACAAGTCGAGAAGAAAAATCGTAAGCAAGGTATAGTATAGTATACACAAAGATGTAAATATCTCACGATACTAAACACACTAATTATTATAAAAAAATCAGCACAATGGAGATAATTTAGTGCCTTTTGTATTTTTCTCACCTAATCTACACATATCCCCTACGATTGCTAGGAATCATTCCTCTCAAAACTCGTAATCCGAAGATCAACAAAAATATTTGAAATCACATAAGAACTTTTTCAGGATCGCATAACATGGAGAATAGGGATTGTTCCCATTGACTTTTTGACATTCACCTCTTGTTAAGCTTATTGCTGCCTATTCAATGCACTTCAATCTGCTTTGAATGCGTGAAAGGTCAACATCCTACAACCTTGTTTTTTCATCATAACTGAGTAATTTTCATCGTGAAATCAAATTACAACCATAATTTTTTTGTCACAACCACGCAAAATTTCTACCAAAGGTTGCCTCCCTTGTCAATGACGTGCACAACATGTTGATGCCTATAGAATTTGGCATTCAAATCTATGCTAGAAAATATTTTGAAGATGTAAACAAATTAATTCATTATACACATCGTACGATACAGACCATGTTAAAAAACATGGTATTTTGGATACATATCACCATCTCGCATATTAACACCTTAGAATTTACCACAATATGCCTAAAGAAGTATAAGAAGGAGCGACTTAAAAAAACGACCGAGCGACTAGATACCCACCATGTCTAAATTCAAAGTTGGCATGTGTGCACCTCCTAAATTAAGAATTGCATGCCCTATACAAAAGAAATTAAATCTACTATATTCGTGGATGAAAAAAACAAATGAAATATCCACGAAAAAGCTATTCCGTCACTACATGAAATTCACCATCACATTTTTCAATTCATCATGCTCTTTGAAAAATGAAAAACCCCACAAAAGAGGGGTTTCTGATTGTTCACGAGAGGGTTTTGCGTGGGGTTTGTGTGAGGAGTCTAGAAACCCCATGCATCAAAAGGTAATCTGTTAGGCCTCATTACGGTGGGGCCAAGCAGATGCTTGTGCAAAAAATAAAACCCTCAACCTCGAATGTAAAGAGGGGTTGGGTTTGAAGTTTTTGTTTCTGCAAATCAGGGATGGTTTGTATGCCATGAAAAGAGAGTCCAAATTTTGACATGGGCTTTTTCACTCGATCATAATGGAGCGATGACCCTTGCTTTTTGGATGCACAGACCCCCTATCATGATGTTGTGTTTTATTTTTTATGCGGGTCGTGCCAACGCAAAACATACAAATCCGTTAATCGCAATAGGGGGTTTGTGTGTCGAAAAAAATAGAAGGGTCATCGCTCCATTACGATCTCATGAGGGAGTGACAGTCGCGATCGAGCGACGGTCACATGATCCTCATTTCCATGCTCAATCAGCGCAGAATGTGGCTGATCGAGCATGGTGAGTGAGTGCCGGATACATTGTTTCTTTGTCTAGAGAGATGGGAATGCCTCTTCAAATATTATTCTCTTGTGAATTCTTGGTGGATAATGAACGCGGTTCGGTAATGCGAGCTATTACAACCGAAAAAAACACATGGTGAGCACTCTCATGAAATCAACCACACGAGTTTGTGTGGGCCATGGGTGCAGCATAAAGATCATATCGAATCTGTGAGAATATACCCAGCTGGGTTGTCGTTCGACGCACACCGCAAAAGAGTGACACATGGAAAGGCTTCACAGTTGCGTGGGCGGCGACTTTGGACGGAACAACCTCCGTGGGGCGATGTCAACAGGACGCGGCAGTAGCAAAACTCCTGAAGAACCAAACCGTATTACAGTCAATCAAAAGAAACAGTGATGTGCAAGCTTGTGTATATAAACAAGACTTCTCATCTCTGAAACTCAGAATGAAGAATACTAGATAGACAAAGGCATTTGATCTCGCTACATTATCGGTCCTTTGGAATCAATAGCGGAACGCCGAAAATGGCAGCCGACATTCCACGAGAAACAAATTTCAAAGAATCGTCTCACGTCTTTACGGCATGTGCGGACACTTCTGCTGTTCGGCAATTCTCCACCGTTCTCCACCTCGGATGTTCCGAGAGCTCACGATATTCCACGACAAGAAGGCAATCGAGTCTGGATGAATCGCAAGACACACCCCACAACATGGATCCCGAAAAGCTTCGATGAAGTTCATCATTCCCGCTCGATATATCGAGGGCGTATACAGAGACACTTGATATGGCATCATTCAGAAGACATAACACTACTAGTCATGTACATTAAGCTTGAGATCGATGAAGCATGGTTTGTTTTTTTGTTTTAAAGGTTAAGTCCGGTAACGCACATACATCATGAGGAGCTTCGTTAATGAAATGGCTGAAAGTGGTGTCTCATCCATATCATTCATCCATAGTTAAATCAAAAAAATGTTCAAAGGGTTCAGGATTGGTCGTACAAACTTTGCAACCATCATCATACCAACAAGACTCCTTGTCCAACGCAAAACTCATCGCTTTTAAAACTAAAGGTAAACATAAGGATCATACACACAATTCCACACAACAAAACAAGGTGCATCAATAATGGTGAATTTAGAAACATTACATGAAAATAAACTGGTTATAAAAAATTCAAAAGTTGAAAAAAGGTTCAAAATTTCGGCGATTTTTAACAATAGACCAATCAATTTGAACATGCCAAATAACAAAAACATATCTTATATAATACATGTTATCATAGGATACCATAAAAGTGAGAGGATCCATACGCTAATCTCCATTCATATCATTCATTCCACCACAAAGCACAATTCGCACGCTCAAGGTCCTTTTCTATTTTAACCTTACCCTCACTCTAAGGGTTACAATTTTGCAGTTGTGAAATTTGAAATACTATATTAAAAAATATTTTACGTATTGAATTTTAAAATAATGAAATGAATATTTTCCTTTGGGCGCAATTAAAAATTTGATCTCATTTGAAATTTGTCTTGCAATATTGTTGTGCCCTTATTATTTATCTTTCTCCCTTATTCTCTTCCTTCTATTTTTCCACCATCCTCTCTTCCCTCACTCGTACAAAAGGGCAACCAAATACATAGGCAAAGGGCCACTCACCACACCTTAAACACCATCCTTCCTTATTGATCTTCCTCCAAAAAACAATCTCCATTAATGGTTGATATATCGACATGTGACCAATTATTCACATACAAATGGATGGACACAGATCAATGCATCAAGTATATGACCCATGATAAGCAAGTTGTTTATTTAACCATTGCCATACCAAAAGGTGGACATTGAGAAAAGAAAATTCTCGACAAGGTGGGAGGGCATTAACATGCCTCCAAAAACAATTCATCTTCACATGTTACGATCCAAACCAATTCATGAATATGTGAAAAAGAAGAAAAGTAATCGTTAACAAAATTGAAGATTTTCATACCATCATCAAATACATTACCACATGCATTAATCTCTAAACATTTCCTAACGTTTGCAAGTGAGCACAACCAATCACTTACCCCCTCCTCAACAATACAACGTTTATAAACTAACCACCCAAAGGTTCCCCAACCTCTTCAAGTTTTTTTCCGATTCCAATGTTATAATAGTGTAATTTAGTCACGTTCTCAAATACTTGGAGACCAAACTATTGAAAAAGAAGTTCTTCATCCATTATCAGATATTTGCAACATAAAAATAGATCTTATGAATACGATATTTTGTACAAACCAACAGACAAAGCATGCACATTTCAAGCTATGCATGAAGAACCTCGTGATGGTTTTTTTGAGTTAAAGAAGTAGAAGGATGTGATTGGTTACTCATCATCTACATGGAACTTGTAAACGTACATGGAGGATGTCATGTATCATAAAACCACATGAAAAATAGCAGATTCCTCTAGCTATATGCATTACTTCATACAAAATAGAATAAACTACTTAAAATCTAAAAGTCTTCACACCTTAGAAGACATAAATTTTCTTTTGAAACCTCATCACTAGAGCCAACTAATAAATTGTGATACGTTTTTGTGGCGAACATTCGTAAGTGCTGTCCAACCAAGTACATAATCATTTCTTCATGTTATAAGTAGGAAGAAAACCCAATGATTTATTTTTCGAAGGAGGTTATCCTCCTTTTATCTACATCATGAAAACATTAAACAAAACAATCATATATGGAAGATGGCAGAATATACCCTACTCCCGGATGATTTCGACCATTTAGCAGTTGCTAATTTCGTAATCTTTGATTTTGGCATCGGGTTTATATCCTTCGTGTTTCTTTAAATTCGTCAAAAATGCTGTGGTGCCTCGTTAAATTCGGCGACAGGTCTGTGTCAATTTCTTTATTCGGCGACCTCAGAATGCCGTTGGACGGATGGCCGCCGTCGTGTCAGTTTCGCGCGCGTTGTGCGTCGTTCACGCCGACGCGGTAAAATGTATTTCGCTGCAACGGCCAATCACGCCACAGACGCTGGCACGTAGGGATAAGGGCGGGGAAGGTACGCTTATGTACTGCAGTCTACCCAGCCAATCTCCATTCACTTTTTGCAGTCCCCTACGATGGACCGCTATCTGCACAAGGTGTCGCCCGAAGAGCGCGCACATCGCATCATGCGGGCTACTTTCAAGGTCCGGCAGCTCGAATGCCACCACCACGCCATCCAGTGGGGAGGCTCCGCAAGCCTGTCACGCTCACGTTTGACAACACCGAGGAACCACGCATGCCAGTGCATGAGCATTCCACAAACGCTGACCGTAGGGACAGTGACGCTACTCCAACGCCCCTATCCCTCCCGTCGACCATTCCACTCGTGTGGTGCCAGGTGACGTCCACCGGTGGTTCTTAGTCCACCGTGAACTACACCGTGACCACCCGCCCGTGTCCTCCAAGAACGACTTGGAACTACAGTCAAGGTGCGGGACCCTCTGTTACTGCGGACATCCCCGAGGGAAGCTGTACACCCCCCGAGAGGTGCCGTCCAACAGCGGCAGAAAAAGGGAAGGCTCCCGCCACGTCACCAGTGAAGCGTCAACAGCGGGAGCCTCCAAGAACAAGGCTCCGTACAGGAGCGCTGTTCATCAACGATCCTCCTCGCGAAAATGTGAACAACAACAATGGCCATGGCAACATCAGCGACAGCAACAGCAGCGGCAGCGACAGCATCTACGACAACGAGGCCTCATCCTCCACATCCAACGGCCAGGACATCGCCGACTCAACCGATATAGAGTGCCTTGCTCTCCAGGTCACCTCGAACACAACAACCACCGATACCGGCACATCAACGGCTGGTTCTGCCTCTCGCAAGAGAGGCAAGTACGCCGACTGGATTGGTTCGGGGCATTTCCGAATCATTTACCAGGCGTACAAGACGCAGCCGTCCACATACGCAACCGTGCAGCATCTCCGCCGCACGTTCCGCACTCCGGATGGTTACTGTGTGTTCGACCGACTTGCGGCGAGCACAGTGGCGGGGTGGTTCGTGGAGGGCACGAAAATCGTAAAAAAACAGTACGAGGAAGCTGTCTTGGCGTCTATAGCAGCAGCACCATCACCTCCAGTCAGCAACAAGAAGCGCAAGCATGGATGCAAGGGGAAGAGTTCCTGGATCTCTTCCCAGCCGGCAATCATGCAGGAGATCAAAAAGGTCCTCGAGGCAGACCGAGCAGCTGGCGTGGCGCTGAACAATAAAACGGTGCGGCAGCAAGTGCGGGGGATCATCGCGCGCCATGCACCCGATGAGCTCGAGCGCATGGGGCTGAAGGCGTTCAACAGATCATGGGTGCGCTCCTTCATCACCCATGAACTGGGATGGTCATGGCGCGCTGGAACAACGGCCGCGCAGAAGGTGCCCGCCGATTGGGAGCAACAGGTGCTCACGTTCCACCGGCGGGCATCATGCATGGTGACCCTTTACGGCATAAAGCCGTTTATGGTCATCAACGCTGACCACACCTCGGTGCAGCTGATGCCAGCATCCGGGCACACGTACGCTCCCCGTGGAAGCGACGATGTCGGCATCCTTGGTCTCGAGGACAAACGCTGCATCACGGCGGTCGTGACCAGCGCCATGACCGGTGACTTGCTCCCCATGCAACTCATTTTCGGGGGCAAAACCACGAGATGCCTGCCGGGCGGTGAAAACGCCACCAGACTGATGGAGTCCGGGTGGAACCTGACCTTCACGCCGACGCACTGGGCGAACGCGGACACCACGCGTGAGTGGGTCCGCGCTATTGTAATTCCGTACTACAAACGCACGTGCGCCGCCCCTCAAAGTCAAGGAGGGAGAAGCTGACATCCTGCTCGTCCTCGACACCTGGCGGCCTCAGTGTAGTGCTACATTCCAGGAGTGGCTGACAAGAAGTTTTCCATACATGCGTACCGTGTACATCCCTGCAGGATGCACACCGAAGGCGCAACCAGCGGACATAGGCATCATGCGTCCGCTGAAAAACAAGCTTGAAGAACTGTTTGCAGGGAGGGGGTTCCGAGCGGACAAGCATGGGAGAGAGCACGAGCGTTGGGATGAAGGTCATGAAGGAGGCAGCATTCTCGTGGTTTTATGATGCATGGATGTACCTGTGTGATGCTGAGCCACTAGTGAAGAATGTGTTGGCCAAGTCAAAGTTCCCCAGGGTTTTCGATCCCGCGTTTCAGCAGGCAGCAGCACCATACGCTGGGAAATTACTTTTCCACAGTGATGAGGTCGAAGAGGACAACGTCGTCGTGTAGTGTGTTTAATGAAGTCATTTTTTTCTTTTCCACTCCCTACATGTTCGTCCCCCTCTCGCTACCAGAATTGTGCTTCACCGAATTTGAACATCTCGCAATACTGCCTGAAAATGATGAGGAAAAAAGGCTCCATACGACACGTACCAAAATAGGACATCATAGACTACCCTAAAATGAAAAATGTAGAGTAACACTTTAAATTCGTTTATGAACCGTCTGAATTAATTTCATGCCTGTATAAATTCGCCCAAATGTTCAATTCGGCAAAATTCAACCACCACAAAAATACTTAAAATCGAATTCATCAGGGAGTAGGGTAAACAAAAAATATAAAATAAGTTTTAACCTTCTTTGTCACCAAAACGTTTCCCAAGGAAATTAATGTGTAATCATACTCCATTCTAAGGTCTCAATACATGTAAATTACGTACTCTTATGTTCTTCTTATACACTTCCTCTGTTCTTTTGTTTATAGGTGGAATACCATTGAAATGGAAGACAGTATGGAATGTTTAACTAACATTTTATGACAAATAACTAACAAAATTCAAATGTTTCATAGAAGTCAAACTTAAAAAAGGTTGAAATCTATAAACACCCAATTAAGAAGAACAAATCATTATTATGTTCACACCTATCATTAAAATTTGTAATGTGTCATCTTGATCACAAAATTCACAAATAATAGAGCCGAAAAGAAGAGTACAAAGGAGGCAGGTATTTTTGGGAAAACCTTTGAAGCAATTGAGTTGATCTTCGTTATGAGAATGAGATTTGAGGGATGGAGATGTATTCATTGAAATTTTTTTACATGTGTTATTGAAGTCACATATTGACACATCCTCTTATTCTTTTCTTAAGTAATGCATACTTTTTCCAATTATTGATTCAAGGTAATTTCATTTTCATATGAAATCGTTTGTAGATCTTAGAACAAATGGAGTACTCTTGTGTGATGTGGGTGTTAACATACTCTTTTCATGTAGTATAAAGTTGATTGTCAGGTTCGTCGGTTGGAAAATTGATTTGATGGTATGTTTTTGGCCATTTGGTTTCTTGAGTTTTTTTAGCCTTAGTGTAAAATTAATTGATGTTATTGGTTGATCTTCCCCGTGTAATTTTGTATTTTGTGCTATTTGTGTGGTTACTTGTTCGGGTCTTGTTTTGGATTGTTTAAATTTTCACAAGAAAATGTTCCATGCTTTCGTATGTGCTTAGAGTTTATGTTTACATCAATGTATTCAATTGCAAGAACTGCCTTTATATGAGACAAGAGTGATCATTTGGCGACGTTACGAGGTACCCCGTTTCAGATTTTCAAAAATGCTATCCTCTTTGTTCGTAGGATTTTGATCTCCATTCGCTCCGTTGTTTGATTTTTCCATAAGCTCCGATTCATAAAAATTGATTTCAAGACGCCCCACAACAAGATTGTAGGTGAGAAGGTACCGGTTGGGTACATGGTCATTGTCAAGAAATTTCTATTTTGCGACTTCAGTGTAATCTCTCAATATCAAAGTGTTATTGTTATTAAACACTTTTTTTAAGTAAATGAGACCTTCCAAAAAGGCAGGGGGGTGGGCGAATACATTGCACAATGTCATTTTGGGAGGGGGGTTTGAAAATCATACATGCGAGCAATTCAAAGACGACACCTGATGATAAGAGTCTTTTCCATTTGTTTCTTAAGACGTGTCCTGAGAAATAATGAAAATGCTAAAAGTACCTTAGACGAATCAATACAAAAATGGGGTACATTATGATGTTACGATATAATACTTATGTCAGGGTATACTGTAGCAAAGAAAACCACCATGCGGGCCATTGTGGGGTTTGCTATGATCCAAAAAGTGAAGACAGGGCTTTTGGTTAGAAAAAATTGAAAGGCTGGGCGACCTGTGGTTATATTTCGGAGAATGTTGGTTTCGGAGTCTGGTTTCTAAACACGGGGTATTCGGATATTTTCTCCGTGATCATTTCGTCGAAGAGGCCGATTGATGAAAGGATTTACAGGCTTTTTTATTGTCTGCATCTTATTGTTGAACACGGTCTACGGCCCCTATTCGTGCTAATGTATTCGCGATGAGGTCTCTGGAACGCTGCACAATTGTATCTGCTGACATGGCAGCACACATTGTCAAATCCGCACGTTGAGGAGTCAATTACAGCCCCACGCGCTGATTCTGATACGGAAAACCACTTGCGTGGCATTGCTTGGCTCAATTTTGCGGCGGCCATCGATCCGCTGCTCTAGGGGCGTGCTCTTCACTGGAAATCACGAGATTGACGTGGAACCTGTGGTTTGAACATCACGCTGGGATGAACAGTTGCTTACGCGAGGGACGGGAAATGATCGATTTCCTCCTCCCCTGAAGGCCGTAGAAGGAATTCGGTGAGTGAGAAACCCGTGGCTTCGCCCACCCACGATTTCGGCCGCGGCTCATGACTTTTGCGTTTCGAAACGGGTAATCTGCTGGTTCAGCATGTTCGGCACAGGTTTAGACGAGGTTGACCATGACACTTTTTATAACCATTAAAAGGCCGATTACCCCCTATTTTGTCACACTTAACCTTAATATACTCCTTGGTCGGAACAATAAACCCCATTCGCCCCTCCGTCCGAATGATAAGCCCCATTCGCCCCTCCGCCAGACCCATAAGCCCCATCCGCCCCTCCGTCAAAGCAATAAGCCCAATTAGCCCCTCCGCCAACACAATAAGCCTCATTCGCCCCTACCCTTGAACACGAAACCCCATATACCCCTCGATCGGCTTTCAATGTGGAACCATGGAAAATGATGGGAAAAAAGGCTAATTTACCCATGATTTGTGATGTGACCTAACACAACCTGTGGAACGGAACCTTACCCTAGACACATCCTGCCGAACGTAAATGCTTTGGTCTGCGCAGAGGCTCGGCATGGTACCATAGACACCTGCGCCTCCCTACTTGGGTGTGCGGTTGACTGCGCATGACAACTGATGCTTTTCAAAACCACGGCCCAGTACGGGATATAGTCGTGTCGTTTGCACGGTCAAACCTGTGCGTATGTTCTACATGTACTACGGTTCAGATCGCATTGGACTTCCTCCTCCCTCCCGTACTCACGAGTACATTGAGCAAACCCTATTTCGGCATGTCCCATGTTCAAGATACGCGTCCTCTGCCGTCATTACAGCGCTAGGCTGGCAGACTAGAACCGATGCACGGTCCTTGGGGAATCGTGACATTTCCCCTCCCTTCCATGGATCACGGAACACCGGTGGCCGAGTGGACAAAGATAAAGCGTGCATGGGATATCATCAACCCAAAAACACCAGTCGACCCATACACCATGTGTTGGCAATTGGGCATGCCAGCACCCCATCCCCGCTCGTTGTACTGTCCACCCAATTGGGCGCCATGGATGTAGCTGTTAAGAAAATGCGTGGAAGTTTCCTAGCAACACAGTCGATGACTAGGCGTCAGTGCCTGGTCAGACGATGACGACAGTCACAGGTCATGCACACAACGGCAAGGGTTTGGTTAGGAGACACAAGACAAAGTGTCAGAATCCTTCAATAGCATATGCAAAGAGAGATAGCAAATGACAGGTCCAAGGCATAAATACCTGCCGCAGCGCATGGTGGGTGTCGCACGTGGCAGTCCAAGAGCTGTCCTAAAACCGGCCCAAAATTACTGTTTTGGCCGCAACTTTGTACACACATGTCAGAATGCTACGTCGTCTGAACCTAGACGTGCAGGATGAAAAGATTGACGCTACGACTGGTCACATGCATGCATCCATCATCAGACGGTGGACATATAATGCAAAAACATGCAAATAGGGCTCATGGCCAGTCCGCCGAAAGACGCCTGCAAGCTGTAGAAAGGACAGCAGAGAGTCACGGCAACGTCTGGGGCTCTGGAACAGTAGTCAGCCAGCTCCAAGCCGGTAGTCCACCACCAATCGTCGCACTAGTGTCAACAGGGCCCGCCTCGGGGATCTGCACGAGTATGGGTACGGCCGAGTGGTCACAGTAAACTGTACACGAACGTCACAAATCACACGAACTTCACAATCCCCGCTCGTTGTACTATCCACCCAATTGGGT
>SZWC01040890.1:0-11544 GCA_023375785.1 Penium margaritaceum
CTCCTTGCCCTTTTTCTTGCCACGCCTTCCCAGAGCAGCCGCAAGAGTCAGGTTGACAAGGTAGCATGCCGTTCTTGAAACTTCTGCCCAGATGCGCGGTGGGAGTTTTGCATCAAAGAGCATGCTATGCACCATGCCGAGGATGGTCTGGTTCATCCGCTCGGCCACACCATTGCTTTGCAGTGTGTAGGGCGTTGTAGGCTGGTGGTTGATCCCATGTAGCCGCAACCAGCCCTTGCATGCTTCATACTCTCCGCCGTTGTCGCTTCGCAGTGCCTTGACCTTCTTTCCAGTCTGCCGCTCCACCATGGCGACAAACTTCAGCAACTTCTCTCTGACCTCTCCTTTCGTTTTGAGGAAGTAGATCCACACCTTGCGGCTGTGGTCGTCGAAGAAGATCAGGAAGTACTTACTGCCACCGTTCGACGCCGTGCGAAAGGGTCCACACACGTCGGTGTGAATCAGGTCAAGGGCTGATTCTGCGCGGCGACCGTTGCGCTCAAAGCGCTTTCGCTTGGTCTTGCCTTGGAGGCAAGGTTCACACAGGTTTCCACACCCAGTCACATCCTTCTTGCACCCCTCCATGCCACAGACCAGCTGCTGTTGCTGCATGACTTGCAGCGTGCTGTTTGCAATGTGCCCAAAGTGTCTATGCCAAAGGCCAGCGTCTTCGCCCTTTGTGGCAGGGGGTACCTTTTGAGTATCCGTTGGTGTGTTCTCTTGTGTTGGTGCCGAGATCATTACCTCTGCCACACCTGCATGACCCTCGTCTTTTGAGCTCTCTATCGTGATTGTCTGCAGCACGTAGAGCCCGTCGACTCGTGGAACCTGAGCAACGAGGTCTTTGTTGGCGTAGAGGACCTTGATATCCTCGTTCTTGATGATGACCGCCTTCTTCTGCGTGAACACCACCGTCATGTCGTTGTCCATGATTTTTGACACGGACAGGAGGTTTTCCGCAAACGAGGGCATGTAGACCACGTCACGAAGCCACAGATCCTTCTCCTCACCATTCAGGCTGATGCTCACCAGCTTGTCTCCCACACCCTTTGCGTTCACAATGCTACCGTTTGCGCATCTGAACCGCCGTTTAATGGGGCCGATGGATACAAATCCAGCCTGGTCATTGCTAGAGTGATGGTCGGTACCGGAGTCTAGCCCGAAGGCTCCTGGCCTGAGCAGAGCCGCTCCCTTTGCTGGAGGTGTGCTCTGAGCCATTATGTTGGTGGCCTCTTTGCCACCCTTTTTGCTGCCTTTGTTCCCACTGCTCCCGCCGTTTTCCTTCTTTGGCGATCTGCACTCTCTTGCCCAGTGCCCAGGTTTGCCACAATTGTGGCAGTTGCCTTGTCGCTTGGGAGCCTTGCCGCCATTTTTGCCTCCGCCGCCACCGCTTCCGCTGCCGCCGTTCTGACCAGAGGCCGACCCTTTCCTCCCGCGGCCGTTGTAGCGTGCGGCATAGGCTGAGAAGTTAGCCTCACTGCCGCTGAAACGTGTAGCCTCGTTTCACACATACTCGGACACTGCCGTGCACGTCAGGTCGTTCTCCTTCCAACCACCCATGACGGTGATCATTGGACTCCAGCTCTCCAGTAGCGCCATGAGGAGGATCATGGCCTGCATCTTTTCATCAAGGTCCCAGTTCATTTGGCGGGCCTCGCCAAGGAGTCCTTCAAACTCCTGTAAGAATTCAGGGATAGATTCCCCCTCATTCACCCGCATGTTGATCAGTCGTTGTAGGATGAATAATCGGTTCGGGAGGGAGGTGGATAAGTGAACACATTTGAGCTTGTCGAAAGCATCCGAAGCCAGTGTGAACCCCGCAATGATGGGAACATACTTTTTGGCTATCACGTTGCTGAGGAATGACATGACAATATCATTTCAATCCATCAATGCCTCATGCTCGGGTGTGCCCTCCGCGGGAGCCTGCTCCTCTCCCTTCAGTAGCTTGATGAAGCCGCGCACTTTCATCGCCAGCTCGAACTGCCATCCCCAAAGGGGGCAATCAATCCCCTCGAAAATGGGGATTCCTCCCAAGGGTCCAAGACCTTGTGCCAGTGACGTAGCACTCACAGTTACTCCAGTGGTCTGCCCTGTGGTAGCCACTGTTGAGTTTGAGGACTGCCCTGCGGCAGCCTCCACTCCTCCTGATGGGTCAACCATTTTTGTTGCCCTTATCCACTTCCCGCTTCTCTGCTGCATCGAGGCCGATGTAGGCTGATGTTAGCTGATGTCTGCTACCGGTTTTAGGATGCAGATCCGTTGCTTTCCCCTCCGGCCGATGTTCACCTGCAGACAGAGAAGATATCTACACCAACACACCTAGGGTCTTTTCTCCAAGGGCAGAGCTTGTCCTAGTTGGGACACAAGGGTCGTACCTCCAAGGGCAGAGCTTTTCCTTGGTCCATGTGTGAAGAGTGCAGACCCAGCCGTTGGAGCTGATGAGGCTGATGGAGTTGATGGAGCTGATGGAGCCGGTGTGCGCACCTGGAGAGAGCGTACCAGAGTTGAGCAAAGCATGCCTTACAACTGGTCAGTGTGGGCCCATAACCCTTTTTCAACCGGCCTGAGGCGAACGGACTAGAAAACAGGGCCGACACAATAGCACCTGCCGTCCGCTCTTAGCATTTCAGCTAGGAGAAGATATCACCCTCAGGATCACAGTTCCACACTGAGCAGCTCCTAGGCAATCACTTGCTAGCAACTGTGTCCACTGTACACTTGGTCACTTTCGCGCGAGGTGCTAGTCAGAGACTAACTCCTGGGGCTTAGACCAACCAGTGTCTTCTTTATATTGTTCCTTAGTTGGACAGCTCTGTGAGGAACATCTAAGGCCAGATTGTATATTTAGAATGAGGAATGAGCCTGGTACATATAGTCCTAGGCCTGGCACCTAAGGTGTGTAGGTAGTGGCACTTTTGGGGGGGGGCACTCCTCACCACCTCACCAGCTCACCAATTGGCGCATACACTGACCGCCAAGTGGCACATCCTCCTCATGCATGAAGAAATGTCTAGGAAACTTCCTCTGTGCAGGAAGGTCAAAAACCTTCCTTCTCTCACCAAGGCTCGAACGTAGGAACTGTTGTCCCTTAGTCCAACGTGCAATCCATTGCGCTACATTGCTGGTGTCTCGCTTGGACTTGCACCACGAACCAGGTATGGAGGACTTACTCCAAGGGAGCAGTGCATGCCCAACCTGTCCGCCAAGCTATAGCAATGGCCAAAGGGGCATAAACAACACAACGGTGTTGCGCTGGAGTCCGCCTCGAAGGAGCGTGCTGCTGATTTCTTGGTTCCACCACCGAGGCGACTGCTTCAGACCATAGAGGGCCTTACGCAGTCGCCAGACTCTCCCAGTGTCATCGTTGAAGCATGGGGGCTGCACCATGTAGAGCTCCTCACCCTCCAGTGAACGATGGAGAAAAGCGTTGCTCACATCCATCTGATGCAGCTCCCACCCATGCTGGGCGACCAGGCTGAAGAGCGCCCGACTAGTGGAGAACCGGCCAACTGGGGTAAAGATCTGGTCGTAGTCGACCCCAGTAATCTGGGAAAACCCCTTGGCTGTAAGGCGAGCCTTGTACTTGTCCAAGGACCCATCGGGCTTCCACTTGTGCCGAAAGACCCACTTGGCACCGATGGCCTTCCGACCTGGAAGGAGGTCGACGAGGTCGTACACATGGTACAGTCGGATAGCAGCGAGCTCATCGGCGCAGGCAGCGTCCCAGTGTGCGGCCTCAGGAGAGGCTTGTGCCTCGCGCAGGGTGGCTGAGTCCTCCATGCGTGCTGTGGAGTGGACTGAGAGAGCGTGTGTATCTCAAGCCCCAGGTGGGATGCGCGCGAGTACAACCATGACAGCATGCCGATGCTCGTGATGAAGCATGGCATAGCCCAGTGTGGAGCCCGGGTGAAGGTCTGCAATGATGGCTGAGGTTGTTAAGCCGAGGGCCTTGGTGCCAGGGTCCCCACTCACGACCGTGGGAGTGGAGGAGACACATGGAGCCATGGGGAGTCAAGGCGCCACGGAGCGCGGTGCGACAATCTACGCGCTCACCGACGGTCTGGGTCGGAGGCTGTCGCCTGGGCCACATGTGTAGCGAGGCAGGGTAGGAGATGGCACTGAGTCCGACGGGCCAATGGAGGCAGACGGGGTTGCTTGCCTGGAGGGGCAAGCGGATGCAACCGGGAGAGCTGGCCTGGATGGGCCAGCGGACGTAACTGGGACAGCCTGTCCGGAGGGACCAGCGGACGCGACTGGGGCTGCCGGCCCGAAGGGACCGGAGGACGCGATTGGGGCTGCCGGCCCGGAGGGACCAGCAGACGCGACTGGGACTGCCGGCCCGGAGGGACCGGAGGACGCAACTAGGGCTGCCGGCCCGGAGGGACCAGCGGACGCGACTGGGGCTGCCGATCCGGAGGGACTAGCGGACGCGTCTGGGGCTGCCAGCCCGAAGGGACCAGCGGACACGACTGGGGTTGCCGGCCCGGAGGGACCAGCGGACGCGTGTGGGGCTGCCGGCCCGGAGGGACCAGCGGACACGCCTGGGACTATTGGCCCGGAGGGACCCGCAGATGCGACTGAGGCTGTTGGCCCGGAGGGACCAGCAGACGCGACTGGGGCTGCCGGCTCAGAGGGACCAGTGGACACAACTGGGGCTGTCGGCTCAGAGGGACTGAGGGATGTGTCACGCGGAAGCGACAGGAGGGAGGACGGACTCACCACTCCTCCACGCGACGGGATAGACACGGATGAGCCGGAGCGAATGAGGTCACGAGGAAACAGGTCCTTGAAGAAGAGGGCATCCCGAGACTCGACGATGCAGTGCCGGGAGGGATCCCAGAAGTGCCAGGCCTTGGACTGACGAGAGACACCAAGGAAGGTATAGGGACGTCCGTGGGGGGCGAGCTTGCCACCCTGCTACGGGGCGGGCAGCCACACAATGGCCACGCAGCCCCAGACGCGAGCCGGGCGGAGGTCAGCTCGCCGACCGCACCAATGCTTGTACGGCATGGACTGGCGGGGAAGGGGACCGTGGGGAATCCGGTTCCAGACCCAGGTCATGTAGGCCATGGCTTCAAAGTAGAAGCCATCGGAGAGACCAGAATCGACCCACATGGTGCGGGCGGCGTCGACCATGGTACGGTTCCATCGCTCAGAGACACCGTTCTGGGCGGGCGTGTAGGGCGCGGATGTCTCATGGTGGATCCCGCGTGAGGCAAGAAAGGTCGTGACCTCACCCATGTACTCACCACCACGATCGGAGTGAAAGCGGCGAAGAGAGCGGCCAAACTCGTGCTCTGCAAAGACAAGCTAGTCCTGGATGGCTCGGGTGACATCGCTCTTCTGCCAAAGGCAGAAGACCCAGCGGTAGCGAGAGTAGTCGTCAGTGAGGGTGAGGACATAGCGGCCATGCTCGCCGACGGACTCGGTGGGGAGAGGGCCCATGCTGTCTGAATGGACAAGGTCGAGAGGGGCGGACGCACTGGAGGAAGAAAAAGGGTACGTGGACCGGTGCATCTTCCTCTGGGCACAATCAATACACTCAGTGGGGCACGGGAGGGGGAAAGTCTCCGGGTCAAGGCCCTTGGCCGGCTGGGTGCGGAGCATGCTGGCTACGGCGGCAGAGTGGACGTGGCAAAGGCAACGGTGCAAGAGGCGAGTGTGCGAAGGAGAAAGCATGCTGGTGACAAACACATGGCCTGTGGCGGCCGACGGGGAGGAGACAGGGGAGGAGGAGAGGCGAGGTACATGCCACAGGTTGCCACGGGCGGTGGCGTGCAGTATGATGAGACCAGACGGACACAACGACGCAGTGCCAACACCACACGATTGTACAACTTCCATGCCCATGCGGTCAAGGGCAGTGATGGACAGGAGGCTGACCTCGAGACCAGGGACGAAGAGGACATCGGTCAGAAAGACATCACCGGCAAGACCACGGAAACGAACGGCGCCAACACCACGGACAGGCAACACCTGTCCGGAGCCCATCCGGACACCGGAGACATCGCCTACAGGTACGAGCATACTGAAGGCCTTAGGAGAGGCCGTCATATGATGCGTGGCCCCGGAGTCGATGATCCAGGTCTCAAGTGGGTCCTGGACCGGGATCGCCAGATCGTTAACGGTCACATTGCAGCAAGCAAGGGACACGGACGCAGTGGAAAGAGGCGCAAACCGAGACTGCCAATCGTCATGCCACGCAACGTCATCATAGAAAGGGGTAGAGGAGACTATGGGAGACGACGAGACAGACAAGGAAACGGGATACGGCCGTAGGTCAGTCTCAGTCATGCAAGGTTGGGCAGGAGAGCAGGAGGTGATGCAATTCGCACTTCCTTGGGGAGGAGGGCGTGTCAAGCCGAGCTGGAGCGCGATGAACTGCTCCAGTTGATGCTCACGGGAGGACGGCCCGGGAGTGTAGACCGAGTGCGGAGTGACGGCACCGGAGCCTGGGTAAGGGAGGGACAGTGCCAGTGACATGAATAGAGGTGCCGACGGCTGCGGATAGTAGTGCTGTGGTGCAGGTGTCTGCTGGACTGGCAGAGCTGTCGAAGTGGCGGAGTTGCTGGACGAGGTCGAGGTGTCAGGGCCGGCGGCAGTGACGGCGGTAGAGGCAAGACGGCGCTCCCACTTGCGACGCATGGTGGCGATGACGCGCACCTCATTCGTCGGGAGAGGGCACGTGTACCACCCGTGCCCGGGCTGGCCACAGTTGTGGCAGACCGAGCCACCACCACTGGACCCGGTCAACGGCTGCTACTATTGCTGTTGTTGCGGACCCTTGCCTTTCTTGTTCCGGATTTTCTTCTTTTTCCCCAAAGACGATGAGGTAGCTGCGGCGGGAGAAGCGATGGCCACGGAGGCGACGGTAGGGGAGGCGATGGCAGGGGAGGCAAGAGTCTCTGTGCGCTGGAGCTGGGACTCCAGACGAGCTTCCTCAATGCGGAGGAAGAGCTCGTATGCCCAAGGCATGAGGGTGCCCTGGGCCGCCATGGTGGAGAGGACGTCCTGGGGGTAGTGGACGAAGACGTCCACGTACGCGGTGGTGGCGCCGCACTTGATGGTGAGGAGCGCGGCCAGAGGGGGTGGGGCAGATCTGCCAAGACGACAAAGGATGTCCTCCGCCCGCTGCCAGTAGGCAGTGACCGTCTCGGTCTCCCCCATGTGCAGAGAGTTGAACTCCCGGAGCAGACGGCTGGTCTCAGCATCGCTGGAAAAGCGATGGGACCGGGAGAGGATGTGCCACACGGCTACAGGGTCTAGGATGGTGCCAGCGGTGAAGTCGCCGAGGAAAGGCTCTAGGGCCAAGCGGGAAGCCGGAGGGGCGACTGGGACTGGGGCATGGACGGCGCGACCAGCGTCATACAGCAGGTCGGCCTGGGTGGGATCATAAGGGAGGGTGTAGTGTGCCCATAGGCCCTCACCCTGCGCCCAGATCCGGAAGCTGAGCTCCCTGCTTTGGAACTACTCGCCGGCCTGAAATGGCGGGGGTAACGTCTCAAAGTCTTTTTGCCTGCGGCTGGCATGCAAAGTGGGGCCAAGGACGGAGGTCACCGTCTGCCGCTAGCGCTGAGTCTGCTGCTGTGCCAGGTAATGCGTAGCAATAGACACAGCGAGACTCGCATGCCTGGGAGGGATGAATGGTTGCAGCAGACTGGTGGCTGACTGGGAGGCCAATGGCTGCAGCGCTGCGAGCTGCTGCGTCAAGGCAGCGAGCTGTTGCTGAAGAACAGCCAAGGGGTCAGGGTTGCCACCAGCAACGCCAGAGGGCTACTGTCGCTGCTGCTACTGCTACTGTCGCTGCTGCTACTGCTACTGTTGCTGCTGTTTTTATTGCTGCTGCTGCTGTTGCTATTTCTGCTGCTACTACTGCTGCTACTGCTACTGTTATTTCTGCTGCTACTACTGCTGCTACTACTGCTACTGCTGTTGTTGCTGCTGCTGCTGCTGCTACTGCTGCTGCTGCTGCTGCAGCAGCTGCTGCAACTGCTGCAGAAAAGGGGGGGCTAGGAGTCCCCCCAACAGAGGAGGACCCCTCCTCAGAGGGGCTGTTAGTCATGGTGCCTCTCTTCCCCTTTTGTTTATTTATTTTTTTTGTACTGCTGATGTCAGCAGTGACGTCAGCCGAGGATGGCTGACGTCAGCAGAGGCTACTACGGTGTGTAGAGTGCTACTGCCTTTTTTTCTTTTTTTGTTGATGACGTTAGCACTGACGTCAGTAGCGACATCAGTGGATGACCGCTCACGTCAGCAGCGGTTGACGTAGCCGCTGTTGTGGGGCTACAGTCGCTGTTGCTGCTGTTGCTGCTGCTGTTGTTGATGCTGCTGCTACTGCTGCTGCTGCTACTGCTCTTGTTGCTGCTGCAGCTGCTGCAACTGCTGCTGCTGCTATTGCGGCTGCGGGGGATCCCTTTGTTTTTTTTCTTCTTGCTCGTCGTTGCGAGCTCACTGCTAGCTACGAGCGACGAGCCGCGAGTTGCGAGCTCGCTGCTCGCTGCTCGTTGCTCGTTGCTCACTGCGAGCAGCGAGCTCGCTGCCAGCAGCTCGTTGCTCGCAGCGAGTAGTGGGCTGCAAGCAGCTACAATTGCTGCTGCTGCGGCTGCTGCCGCCAGCTGTTGCTGCTGTTGGGTGCTGCTCGCTGCTGCTGCTGTTGCTGCTACGGGCTGCTACTGCTGCGAGGTGCAGCTACAGCCAGCTGTTGATGGGCGCTGCTGCTACTACCTGCTGCTGCCACTACTCGCTGCAGCCTGGGTGGTGCACTTGCCACGAGTGTCCCAATTACGCCAGCAGCCCACTCAGTGCTCCACGCTGGCGGACGACGGCGACACCCCGATGTGGGCACGCATGCTTGACCATGCCTACTGTCAAGAAGACGTCGACGCTGGAGCAGAGCGTGAGAGGGAAGATATCGATCGCCAAGTCTACACACCGGACGACCTACCACCGTCACTGCCCTTGTCGCCAAGAATGCAACCCACTAGCAGCTCTCCACCTCCTGAACGAGCCGCTTCA
The DNA here is from genome assembly GCA_023375785.1 of Penium margaritaceum. Lineage (NCBI taxonomy): Eukaryota > Viridiplantae > Streptophyta > Zygnematophyceae > Desmidiales > Peniaceae > Penium > Penium margaritaceum. The sequence goes on from SZWC01040890.1 coordinate 9,019, forward strand.
CCCATTCCGGCTCCTCTTTCTACCGCCGCAGGATCAAACACAGCATCGACCGCACCCGAGGTACCCGGCGTCATCGCGGTTCTCCCCGTTCATACCGACTCAATTAGCTTAGCTGGCGCTATCCTTGACGCAGCAGCTGGTGCTGGAGCCACCTTCGCAACGACAACAAGGGCCTGCCGTGCCCTGTACAGACGGCCGTCGGCAGAGCAGCTGAAGCATATGCACAGACAGTTGCCTCAATCACTCTTCTAGCAACTGCTTCCGCCAACATCGCCACACAGATCACAACTGTCGCAACATCTATTGCCACGACAGCCTCCACAGTAGTAGATGCCACTTCCAGCTCCGTTGGTTCCATCCGAGCGTCCACTGCCTCAGCAGTGCTGACGCCTACTGGCACACCGCGTGACGCAGCGTCACCCATCACGACCGGCGTCCTCGTGGCATCTGGCACTGCTGCAGTCGCTGGAGCCGCAACGACAGGAATCCTGTGCATTACTGTGGCGAATGCGGGCTGGGTGGCCGTTCTGTTTTCTTCGGTTTCAACTGTCGTGCCGCTGCTTTTCAACCTTCTCCCGCATCACTAGTTCGGTGAGCATTCCCTTCCAATTGTTCTCCTTTCACTCTCAGCTCCTATTCAATCTTCCATCATGCCTGCACCAGAGGAAACTATAGAGGCCCTCCAGGCCGCTCTTAGTGAGGCGCAGGCTGAGCACAACAGAGTTGAGGATGAGCTTCATCGGGGGCAGGAAGCACAGCATGAGCTAGCTGCTACAGTAGCCGCGCTAGTTATTGAGAAACTGCATACCATTCCCACCTTTGCCGCGGTTCTACCTACCACAAACTCTGCCTCAGCAGACTCGTCTGCTCCTCCCGGTGATACCGTTGCCAACTCTTCCTCCCCTTCTCTCTCAACAGCAGCCTTTGCCCGTCCCCTGCTTCCAGCTCGACAGAGAGACTTTGAAACTCCACCAACACAGTCCACTCCCATGCTCACGTTCACATCCTGGGAGACTCGCTTCAGCGCGTGGGCCCAGGGTGAGCTTCTCTGGGAGTACTACTCGCTCGCCAAGGCGCCATTTATGCCACAACCTTCAGAGGCCGCTCGCGCTATGCAAGCACTCATCAATGCAGGTCCAAAAATTCTCCTTGACGACATTGTTACGTACAATGCAGACCCCTCTCGTGGCACGCTAGCTGATCCTGTTGGTGCCTACGCTCTCATCCGCCACCGCAAGACAGTAACTGGGCATGCTGCCCAAAACGCCCTCACGGTGCAATTCAACACCTTGTAGATGCGTGCGGATGAGACAGCACATGAGTATTGGGCGCGCAGTGTGCGCCTACTGCGAGACCTAGGAAGGGCTGCTCCATGTCCTCTTTCCGCCTGCCTCTCCATCATTTCTGGCCTCATTCCTGAGCTATCTGATTTGTATCTCCATGTCTCTCAGGCTGAGCTTGAGCGCCTTGCCTCTGAACCTGTCCTTGCTGATTCCCCACCTGGGATCGGCCCCCTCTTTGACTTTACCGCCTCGCGCTTGACGGACTGGTGGAATGCCCTCCAGAACAAGCGCATGCATCGCGTTGCGTTGGCTGCTGTCACCACCTCCTCCTCTTCCTCTTCTGCCGCAGCCTCCTCTCCTTCGTCCTCATCGCAGGCAGCAGCACATTCCACTCAAGGTTCCTCCCGCAGTGGGGGTGGTGGCTCCGGTCGGGATGGCGGTCGAGGAGGCAAAGGCCGTGGGGGTGGCCGCGGTGGCAAGAACTCGGTCATCACTACTGCTGACGTCACCTGTTGGAACTGTGGCGCCTCCCGTCACTATGCACCAAAATGCCCTGCCCCTCGTGATGATGCTCGATTGGCCTCCTCCATACGCGCTCACTGGGCACGCACCGGTGCTGCTGCCTCCTCTGCCGCTGCTGTGGTGACTGCCGCCTCCTCATCATCCTCCACTGGCTCTGCCCTTTCCACCGCCTCTGCCCCCCTACACCCGACACCTCCAACACCCAGCCCGTGGGACTGGATTCCTCCTCCATCTGGACCACCGTACTACGGACCTCCACCCTCTCACTATCACGTACCCCACTGGGCACGTGACGATGGGCACTTCTCTGACCGCTCCTCCGACCGCTCCTCCGAGCACTCCTCTGATCGCCGTGACGAGGAGCGCACGCTTGAACGTCGATTGGCGGAGCTTCTTTACCTTCACTCTTAGGGAGGTGAGAGTGTGAGCGGCCAGTCTCATGTGTCAATTTGTGAGTCTGAGGACACTCTTCGTGGTGATTCCTCTGGTCGTGTTCAAGGGGAGTTGCCTGACGATTGTGCATGGATTGAGGAATGGCAGTCACATACGTACCCCCGCACGTCTTGATCGCTCGTCCTCTCTCTCCTCCCGCGGCTAAGGGTGCACACCAAATCTTAGGATTCGTGAATTATATTCGTGAACCCGGTTCCGGATTCGGATTCGCGAATCCGGATCCACCTTATGGATTCGATCCGGGATTCCCGAATCCGGAGGTAAACAT